>BRZM01001161.1:0-18382 GCA_033238685.1 Lates japonicus | reverse complement strand
TTCCAACTTCTAACATGATGCCTCTTAATTCTTTTTGTCATGTTCCTATGTCCAGTGGATACCTACTGAAATATAACGTCTAAATGATAACATTTTATTCATCCTTTCAAAATCCTTTCAAACTCACTTATAGGAATAAGAGATTCAATTCTGTGTAGTACTACAGTAATGCTACAAGACAGAAATGAATGGTTTTTGAGAAATTAGGTCATGATATGTGATACAACAGAGGCTTGTACAAGTTAGGAAGGATAATGCGAGAAGAAAAACGGAGCCAGAAAAAAAAGCACCTGCTAGTTGAATGAAAGATGGAACACTTTCAGATTTCACAAGGAGAAACAACGGATATGATCTCTCCTGCGTTTTCATAGAGCAGATGAAATAGCGTTCGAAGGGGCCCGAAGGAGGCAGAGGAAGTGCTGTTGAAGACAGATGGGGGGAGGGATAGCAATGTGTAGCATACAGTACATGGAGCATACACAAAGGTCTAAAATTCTAAAGTATTCCTGGAAAAAAAAAAAACATCATTTCTTAAAGGAAGAAAGCTATTAGCTTCTGTTTAGCAAGGATCTGTCACTATAGGTCTACGCAGAGTGCAACAAATCACCAAAGTCCTTGACAGAGTAATGTCAATCAGCCTTTCTTGACTAACTGAGAGGTTATAGAGATGTTATCAATTGCAAAAAAGAGAAATCTTTCTCCGAAATGCTGTGTTGGAGTGCTTCTCACAGCACTGACCTCCTATTATTGTTAATTTGAAAGAAATGTTGATCTGTGGTAGAGACTGGTATGTAAGACATCTGGCTTCAAAGTGATGAGCTGTAGAATTAAATATTAAGAGTGAAGTGCTAGCAGACAATAAGTAAGCCAGCTTTAGCGCACCTACAAACTATGTCAATAAATGTACTACTTCACAAAGTGGTCCACCATTTTAAACAAATTCAATCAGACCCTCCCAGAAAAAAAGAGATTCTAACACAGGACGGGGAAGAATTGGTGAAGGAAAACAGGCCTTTTCAAATCGGTTGCAATGTCGGGAAAGCCATCCAGAAAATAGAAGTTTAAACCCCTTTATTTGCGGAACTATCTGTTGGCCGCACTCGGTAGGCAACGGTTACACTAAAAGCACAGAGAATTGCAGGGTGGCCAGGCACAGAAATCAAATTAAACCAGATGCTCTCAAAGTGACAAATGCACCAAAGTGTGAATCCCAAGCAGACGTGCGCAAGCAGCTAGGAGGGAAGTCTCATTTTTGGAGCATTCAAGGAGAAATGTCACACTCCCATCTTTGTGGAGCATCACTGATAATGTCCACTGCACCCTAATTCTGGCCGATGGAGGGATGCCAACAAGAATGGGGAGCACTTGTGGAAAACCTAATTTGTGGGAAGAAACAGACCATGCCAAATGAAGAAGAAGAAAAATCCAATTGATTTGTCTTTTATTGGCATGTGGCAAGAACATTAGACATATTTTTGTTGGTTTACCAACAGTAATAGTAAGGGGACATAAAAGGAATATTGGCCATTTAGTAAACAGCTTTTATGACTATTCCATAGCCTCTCCCTGGAGTTTTGTTGCGAAAAGGCTAATTGTTTGTTGCCCCATTGGCTCCCTGTAGTGCAAATGCCAGCTGTCTGAGGGAGGCAGTAAAATGTGAGGATCTGTAGCGGACGCCCAATCACAACTTGTATCCCATGACTCAGGATGACATCATCTGTTTGCATGAACAACAAGGTGCCTCATCCATTTCAGAGCCTGGTCATGGTTGACTTTGAAGAAAGAGGAAAGAGAAGAAGAAAAACAACCTGCACCCTCTTCCCCCCTCCCCACTTAATCTGAGATGAACGGGTGACGCTGAGTGGCTGATATCCTTTAAAAATCCTTTGGTGCATAGATGGAGGCTATGCAGCCATTTTCAAATAGGCCCATAGGCCAGCCTGCGAATGACAGCTGATGAGATGAGCCTATTACCCCCAGTCTACTGTGACTGCTAGTTATGTTTTATTGACCAGGCGGTAAGAGGCTCAGTATCAAAAGCACAAGCACAAATCACAACAAGGAATAACAGACATTACAGATCACACACTGAGGGCGACATTGGGGTGAAAGTATTGAAAATATGACTCTAATATCTCTCCAGTACGGCAGATATTTCTAGTGGAATAGAGTTATAATAATGGCTATGAAAGCATCCCTTGGAGCAGGAAATTACTGAGGTCTATCTTACGCCAGGGCACACAGAATGAGCTCCAGCAAGAGCCAGATTGGTATTCCAAGCGGTGGACAAATTATCACCTGCCCCACACTCGCCCATGTAATTGAATAATTTGAATTTGACATTTACATTGAACTATTAGTGATTTTTTGTCATTACAGCCTGACATTTAAATAATGTTTTTAGAAATTATCAGCATATTATTGCCTCTTGTTAATTTGAATGGGCCCTGCCTGCATGCCCCTGCAGCTGAGGTGATAACATGATTTCCCCAAAACATGAAACAAAAACAACAAATAACCGCGTGTTGCAGCCGTCTGTCCTAGAGGGGGCTTCAAATGGTGCACTTAGCCCCTGGGTAGAGCGAGACATTAGTCCTGGATGAAAGGAAACAAATTGGGCATGTCCGGAGCACAAGCCACTTTACTGCGAGACAAGTGTGTGGTGCATGTGTGTGTGTATAAGGGAGACAATGTGTGTTTTTTAGTGGTCTTATGCGAGTAAAGGATTGTCCATATGCGTGCACAGCAGTACACGTCTGGTTCCACAGCATCTCACCAGCTATATGTACAGAAGAACGATTTACTTATCAGATCTTCCTCAGGCGTCGCAGCGTACGAGTCATTCGGAAAGCAAGGATCTTTATCAGATCCACATCGATTAAGAGCAGAAAAGCCTGGTGCTGGCACAGACTTCCATCTCCCTGCTCAGCAAACAGAACCAGGAAAGGGGGGGGGGCTACTTCCCCAATGATTAGAAACCCCCAGCAAGTCAATGTGGCTCCTGAGCCCAGTCGCTATCTCATCAGGATGAAACAGCGCTCAGGTTGAAGACGAGGAGGAGGAGGAGGGAACCTTGTTGTTTGGAGATGAAAAAAGAGAAATGCCTCGACTTTCACAGGATGGCATGTAGACTGTCGGATTCCTTGCTGGAGAATGTCAGCCGGGGCTTGTCACACACAGGCGCCTTTGTCGGAGACAGTACCAAAACAACACGACAACGGCGAAGATTAAATCCTGGTCGGAGGGCTGTTTTCATGTAAAGTGTTCCATTCTAGGCAGTGAGGCCTGGTATTGCCGCCAATATCTCTCCATTGCTGTGTGTTTACCTCTGTTTTGAGCTGGGCGGGCTGGGAGGCGATCACATTTGTTTGCCTCTTTCTATTACATCTCAGTGATAGCACTGAGGCCATTGAGGTAATGACATGGGTTTTACACTTAGGAAATCATTTTCATATCCCGCAGAAGCGAGCTGTAATGATAGCTTTTGATAACCGACAATCAAAGCTCCATCACCCTCCTAGAGTGCTCCTCTATGCAATCCTCTGGAGGAAGAGAAAGAGAGGAGGGAGGGGGTTAAGAGGGGGAGGTGGAGGGAGTCATAGTGTAGGTGGGTGGGTGGTAATGGAGAAAGAAAGCTAAGACACAAGAGGGGGAGGGCAGAAGAGAAATGGTTTTTGTTGCCATCAAATGCAACAAGTCCACGCAGGCCTTGGGGTTGACGAGTGTACACATGTTATAATTGATAGCACTTAAAAGGCACTGTACATGGACCTCTTATGTTCCAACATCACCCTCTACACCCATTACAAAGTCAGAGACAAATGCCCACAGGCTCAGGACACACACACACACACACACACACACACACACACAGGCACTTTGCCCATACACCTTGGAGGCGTGGATAATCACAAGGATTTATTGAATGGTGGTGGTCGCTCCTCACTCTATCAAGTCCTTCTTTATAGGCCCCGTGATGAATGGGACTGCCACGATGGGTGAGGATGAGGGGCGGAGGGCCCTGCAACACGCCAGATCGAATTGAAACCACAGAATGAGCCCCGGTGCTGGACCGGGCTGGGCTGCCACCTTGTCTGATGAACCCCCTGAAGCTGTAGGGGTGGAGATGAATGGGTGAATGCCTTCCTTCTCACAGCACTGAATAGAAAGGGAGAGTGAAAGCGCACGAGAGGGAAAGTAAGACACACTTTACCAGCACAGGAGGATGATGCATGGCAAGACACAAGACTGTCAAGCCATACCAAGTGAGTGCTTGTCTTTGCTCATGAGCGACCACCCAATGCTGCCCTACAAAGCCAACTAACAACCGTGTAAGTACAAAACTTGAAAAATATATATAGTGAGGTATTTTTATTTTGTGTGGCTAAAACTCTAGCTTACATCTAAGCCTTTTAACCCATGAGTGTTTTTGCTTGTAATTCACTCTTTCTCTTATCGACCCATTTCTGTCTTACTTAAAGTTCACTTTTTTGGCAAGTCTGCTCCAAGACTGTTGCATTGGCTATAGCATTAGCAGTTGTTGTGTGCACTGTACCCACAGATGTATAGACCATAATCAACTAGATTACTTTTGACACTGTCTAAATTTGATGATTGTGACACAAAATATTTATCAGTTATGAGGGTTTATGTTCAGTGGATATTGGAGAAATTACAGCAGTGGAGCAGCTTGTGCGTTCCTGTTTGTCTGCTTTGTGATGCTACAAATTAGCGGTGCAACTGGTGCTGTCCATGTGTCTGATTTGAGTCTAACTGGGGAACTTCATTGCCTTTAATACCCCTTTTAGCAGTCAATATCCAATAAAGGCAAATATACCTGAAAGTAAAATATACTTTCTAAACCGTGAGAATTGGGCATTAAGGGTTAAAACCCACAAAAAAAGAGTGGGCCCACAAAAAAAGAGTGGGTACTGCCTTCTGTCTTTGCATGTCAGCATGGAAGCATACCACTCACCATCAATTCCTCCACTATGCCTGATAATCCATATATATTGTGTACTTGCATGGAATCAGTAATTTCATGAATTAATAATAGCTACTTTGTTCCACCATGTTTTGTAATATGCTAGCCATTGCTGTAGTTTAAAGCCCACTAACGCTAAGAGTGGTTCTGCAGTTTATTCATCATGATGGTAGCATTTAGCAGGGTGGAGAAGAAGTTCATACTATGCTGCAGATAACAGTTGTGAAGCACTTGATATTGCCATTGCTAAAGTGTTTTGTTTTTTGTTTTTTTGCAAGAGGCAAATAACCTCTTCTAGCTTCGCTTCAAATACCAGTAGTTGTATAGAGTTTCGTTTGTTGGTTACAGTATCTAAATAATTGGAAAATGAATAAATAAACCAATAACTAACAGGGTATTAAATGTCAGCAAGTAGTCTTTTCTATCAGTGACCATTTATAGGGATTAAAAGAACAAACCTATCAAGTATGTCTCAGGGGCAAAAGGTGAACGGAAGCGCAAGTCCACTGACCAGATGAAAACAAATGGACAGCCAGTTGATGGGAAAAGTGGAGACAGCGCAGGTGGAACTGGTTAAATCAATCTTTCATTTCGTTTCCACCAATATGCTGTGTGGTGATTGGGGTCAGAGTGACAGGTAGAATGACCCCCCCCCCACCCTCCACCCTCCACCCTCCACCCCCACCCCCACTTCCCCTCCGTATCCTCCATCTGTCTTAACACATATACATGCCCACACAGCCATCTCTACTGTCAGACCAGGCTTTGTCTTTCATGCTTCAGGTTCCTGGGGAAAATGCCTGTGGTTAGGGGGGTTACAAACGGGAAGAACACAAGCCCTCATTTACCGACGGGGACGCAATCTCTACAGGAGCAGTGGGAGGTTACCAAGGTGATCCTTCAACTTCAACACTCCCCAGATGGCCCAGTGTGGCATTGTCATTTGTCGCCAAAAAACCTGCATGTGTCGCACTCAAGTCAGGGTGTTACCTCGAGTGTAAATCAAAGTGAAGTGCTTGACTTTGTGAAATGGTTGCTGTGTTTTCTGAGCCACCTACTTAAGAGATATATGAGATCTAAGATCTAGCTATCTAGGTGGGGGAATACAGGGAATAAATCGCAGCCTGCCTGACATTCCTGTCCTTTAGCTAAGGAGGAGACGCAGAAATGTTCTTGAGTTAGAGTTATACAACCAGACTGAATGAGTGCTTCCTGGACGCCTAGCAAGGGGAATGGGACATCTATAATTCAGCAAAAGGATGGAGAAAATCTGTGACAAAAATTACAGCAGATAGACCATGAATAATTAAACATGGAGAATAGAAACATTTAAAGACCTTGAGAAGCATTTCAGTTCAAATTTAAAAACAGCAAAAAAAAAAAGGATCTTGCCAAGCCTGACTAAACTACCACTATTTATCATTCCCTTGAGGCTTAAGAGTTGAGGATACAAACAACCTCAGTGATAACTGTTTGTGAGGAGCTGAAGAGGCAGCTCTAGAATGAGAAGTTTATGTGGATGTCACCGGAGTATTGCTTGTGCACATCTGTTCTCAGAGTCTCGATTCCTGCGTGTTTGGGGAATAGATAGATGGAGTGATGGAGATGAGGGAAATAATAATAATGAAACAGCTATAAATGCAGAGTCTCTCTCACTCACTCTATCTTTTTCCCTTCCAACAGCAGTTGTTTGAAGACGTGTCCTTGAGAAGAACACAATTTGCCTTTTGCGGAGCCAATATCATAGAACACAATTCGTCATTCTACTTCCAACTGCCTGTGATAAAAAGACTTTTATTGTGGTCCTCCTATAACCTTCCTGCACACCCCAAACTCAATCTACCCTGTTTTCTCTGACTGACAATAGAACCGAAATTCAATAGGCCTCAAACCAAGGCTTTTCATTTGCTTTGCCACAGACAATATATAAACCCTATAGGTCACATGACCAGCAGCTATTGTGGGTGACAAAACCAGACCAATGTTATCTGAGATGGTGCGGTGAAGAGGTGAAGTTCTATTCATGCCTCGAGGCAACAATAGCACTAATTAGACACATCAAACCTAGCAAACAATTTCCTTTCCATTTAGACCCAGAGAGACAGATCAGCTCAAGCTCAGCCTTAGTAAAAAAAAAACAAAAAAAACAACCATCATAAAGGGTTTAGACCTCACTGAGGCACTTTACCCTGTGGAAATGCATGAAGCGATAAAGGGAAAGCAACTGTAGTTACAGCTGACAGATCATTTCTCTCCCTTTGTTAATGAAATGTTAAGGTTTGGCGAGACAGGAATTAGCAAGGCGAAATCTACTGATGTAAACTGATGGAGGTAACCTGGTTAGCAGGCTCACAATTTCTATTCCATTTCGGTCCTTCGGCATCCTTCCTACTCCTTTGTTAACTTTCCATTATGGTTCCATTATACACACACCAAGATAGAAATGATAGATTCTTCTGAACCTGCATACACATTGGAGAGTCTTGTTATTTTGTTAAGTTCCTTAAATTGAAATTGCACCAAAACCAGGCCCCAAGTTCTTCAAAGTGAATAAGAATATTCGCAAACTTAATGTAAGTGGTGCAGTGTCCTAACTGTCCTTAAGTCAGGTCAATTTTCTTGTCTATCAAAGTGAGTGGTTTCTTGACAAATTAACAATACATCGGAAAAAGGGCCTTTATACTGTAGACTGTACTTTTCAAAGCCCTCTTTGGCAGCTGAACAATGGAAGACAAAAAAAGGAATGACATTAAGTTACGTAAATCAAGCTTATCATTATTCATTACTCTTTAGGGTTTAAAAGAAAAGATGGTGAAAGAAAGTTTTTTTTTATTTAAATGGCATCAACAGACAGGTAACTGTACACCTTGTATGATTTTTATTATGTCCACGATGCTTATGTAACAGCGTAACATTTTTTCTAGTTTGTGTGTAAACCTCAAACTTTTCAAGGTCTGAGTAATGTTATTCTCTTTTTTAATGATACGGCGACCACCGAGATCTACACAGGAGCAAAGCTTTCATAATATAATTCATATATCATGTTCTATTTAGAATAACATATTTACAGCGCATTTCATCATGACTGCAGTTCTCACTCCTTATGCAGTTGAATGCATATCTATTTTGTCAAGTGACGCTATGTAGAGATAATGCTTTAATAGATAGAGATAATGCTTTAATAGATATTTCTCGCTATGATGAATATTGCACCTTTTCTCCACAGCTACCCTCTCTAACCCTTGTCTATTGTTAAATCTTAAAGCAGGATATTACCAGGTAGGGTGTTAGCAATGGTGACAAATGACATTTAAGCACAGAATGGGGAGAGTTTTTGATTAAGCTAGCATTTGTAGAAGAATATTGTATTTTTATATTTCAACAAAAAAGACAACTGCAACCTCCTTGCTTGAAAAAAGAAATTATTTTTATTAAAGCTTCTGCTGCAAATCATGTGTTTTCAATGTTTTTTATTACCAATCTGCAAATTCTGTTGTAGCAACTCTGGTGTCCATCTTGTGCATAAGAATAAATGAAATAAATATATTTTACATTATGAATAAAAATATTATATTTATTTACATTTTTGACCACTTAGAGTCTAAAATTTGATATTAATGGGGGAAAATGAATGTGATTTTCTGATGGTTGAAGTTTGCAGGAATATTTACAAAGAGACACACTGAAAATTGGGTCTTCACTGTACCAATATTCACACTTGTCCCTTAAGGTGTTATGTCCCTGCACCAATGTCACTGAGACAAATGATTGTACTTGGCAAATAAAGTGATTCTACCACCACTACTTCTTCCATGTTGCCAGACACTGGCATCTTTCTTATGTGCATCAAAACAGACCTGGTCTATCACAAATTAACCATGAGGCTAAATGCAAATAACCAACCTTGGTGTGGGTGAACATAATTGCGCAGCTCCTCCCTACTCTCCACTGTTGTAAACGACTGTTTAAACGAGGGCTGATCCCTGATTAACGCTGATTCCCTTGTGTTTAATAGCACTCAGTGCAACAGAATGGCAAAGTAAAAACAAACAGATGAGACTACTCCCACGTGGTACCGGAGCGCAGATGGAGTCAACTTATAGATGGAGATGTGGAGTTGGCAGAGGCCGAAGTCTGAGCAGGTGTTTGGACTCAGCATGGACATCATGTACTGCCATTTTTAAAGCGCCTGAGAGCCAGTGGGACAGCAAAGGCCATAGGGTGGAGATGAGGCACACAGGACAGACTGTTCCTCTACCATGGAAACTAGTATGAAATTATCTCTGCTGCATCAGAAACAAGTGCTGTGTGGAAAAACACACCATGTACAGACCTTACTCTGCCTCAGTCAACTTCAAATGGTTTTAAAAAGCGTTGATTGATTTAGACATTGTTTAAGTGACAAAACTAACTGTCATCAGTCAATGTGGGCTGAATAGACAACTTTGAGAATAACGGTTTTATTGGAGTACCAAAGTGCTGCTGCAACAAAACCACATTCATTGTGTCTGTAAGTGTCTTAACCCAAAGCAGATTATTAATGTGAAAAAAGAAAACCTCCAGCTAATATACAGATCTAAAGTACAACTGAGACTACAGAGGAGTAGTTGTTTAAGGTTTGTCTATCTGCCTTCCTAGTGTGGGCTGGAAATGGTTTCTCTGTGTGAGATGGACCCTCAGCAGTGTTGCTGAAATGCAGAGCACCCTGCTGTGATCCTGGGGCACCACCTGATAATATAGTGTCTTCCTTCAAGTAGCACTTACCAAGCGTGGAGGACTCTGAAGTGGTAAACAACTTCACACAGACACAAATTTCACATGGAAGGGAACCGCAGTTACCAAGTGCCTTTTCTCTCTCAGCTCAAAAAATGTTTGGCCAGTAATTCTGGCCAGTAGGAAAAGAGCAAAATAACAAATTGTAACAAGTTGTGAAAATCGACATCGACAGTCCAAAGACGTGAGGATATGCAAAAGCAAAATGTTGTTTCAATCATTCTGCAAACCCTTGAAACCCACAAATAACCCCCGAAAGCAATCACAGAGCCTTGGATAAGACACTCTTTTGATGTTCACTAGGAAAGTAATGAAAGTGCTTCATGGGAAAGAAAACCTTTCAAGGCTACTCCCTTTCTTCCTCCTGCTTCTGAATTGAATTGGTGGCGTCCTTGCATTATACATTCCCCATTTTACAGAAGATTGAATTAAAACATCCTTTGTCATCAGAAACATTGCTCAGTTTGCAAAGTGACCAAGGCATGGCTATGAATAATTATGTGAGAGACTGCTCTAAAGTGGCCACAGATTTTCATTAGCGCCTCCAGACAGCAGTGTGGGGAGAGGGGGAGCGAGTCCCTGGGCCTGTCTGTATCAACAGTGATGTATCACACAGCCCTGTGAGTCTTAACCGTTCAATTAGGAGCTCTGCTGAGGCCCAGCCTGTCAGTAGGAAAGACCAGCAGAGAGTCGGACAAGATCAAGAGCTGCTTCCTCAAACACACTTCAGGAGCCTGGGCCATCAATCTCCCTGACTGTGACCGGCAGGGTGGCCAAGGGGCAGGACCCCCGTGGAAGCTGGGCCTGGCTCGGAAGGCTGCACAGGTAAGGCCATTCATTCCTATCAGCCAGACTAAAAATGAATAAGCCTGTGACCTTCACAGTAGGAAGAGGGGGTTACACCCTGGGCAGGGAGGGGAGAAAAATCTCATTTTCATCAGCATTTCTCTGGACACCCAAACAGCATTAGCCTGGGAAACTGCTGAGGCTAGGTTTGTTTTGTTCCCCGAGTTGGCATCCTCATACAGCATGGGAATTTAGCTGGTTAATGTTGTGAGAAGGGCAATCATCAGGCCTTCTCAAAGTGTTTATGTACATGTTGGAGTTTGAATGCCCACAGTATAACAGCAATATAATGATCCAAATTTAAGGTGCCACTCTGCCTCACACATGATATCAATCTGTGTTGCTGATGGATTAAGAAAGTTGCAGGGCGTTTGGAATTAGAATTAGGCTGAATAAACAAGTGGTTATAAAGTTAACCATGTGGCAGGGCAGTTTTCAACTCTGTGCATGGTGCTGACTATAAATCATATCAATTATTGTGACACACAGCTGTTCCAAATAGCAAGGGGCGTTAAGAGTTTACTTAAACTTGTTATTTTTCCACTGGTTCACAGGTTTTATCAGTTTTTCTGTTACTTTTATATAATGTTTAAAAAGTATGCACAGCTCTAATTGTTCCAGGTGCCCACTGTAGAATACATTACTTAGAAAAAAGACAATTTATGTCCATACGCCAAACATCTTAATGAAGATCTATAGGCAGAAACAATGAAAGCATAGAGGGCTGTGTCTACTATAGAAAAATAATTACCTAAGTGAACTGGCAAAGATATATGTTGGGCAATAGTAAGCTGCAGTTATTTGCTTCACATGCAATGAGGCTTTAGAGGAAACACAATGGAGTTTTACCAACAATGGAGCCCTGATGGCTATTTATTGTATGCAGGGGGTGATTTGTTAAAGAAAAAAAAAAAAACAGGAATCTTTCTGAAATGTTTTGTTTGTAAAAGTAAATTAGGAGTGCTGCAACCTCCAATACAACAAGCCTTAGGCAATAATAGTAATAAAGTACTTTTAAAAATGCTGAATGAATAGACTGCTTGAACTGCTTTGACCACTCTTTTCATATGATTGTTTTAAATTTCAGTATCTCTATCTCTATTTATTCAAGTGGGGTTCTTTTGTTCATCGTTGTATCAGACAGTCATTGTGTTGGAACTGTGCAAAGTACTGACACTTGCTAGCTCTGTTAGCGGTAACAGAGACGTTATCTTTATTTCCAGATGCAAAGCACTCAGTGGCACTACATTTTAGCTCACTTACAAACTCATTGATTCCCATCAAACAGACTGCAGATTCTCAGTGAATGGTAGTTAAGTTATGCCTATTATACACGTGCCGAATCAGTCAATGCTGCCACCTTCAGGCAAAGAAAACACTGCAATTTTAACCACTGCACCACTTGCAGGGAAATTATTGTCAAAACTGGAACTTTTTTCACTTCAACAGTAGCTGTTTTCTTTTTGTATTGGTCAGATTTCATCATCACCTCCATGCTGTATGCCACCTACATGTGTTGACATAGCAACCATGAATTTGGTATGGCTTGAAGTGGTTTGCTTTATGTATATGTCCTTCTTGATTCCATTTCTATCTAATACAACTTCCTCTACAATCCTGGCATGTAACTGTCTTAGAAAAGACAGAATATACTTTGTATAACTCCAGATGCTTTGCAGCGTACAAGGTGACTAAGCTTTCAAAGTGTTCATAGGTGCAGGTCCAACCTAAAAAGACCCAATTTTCCCCTCACACTACATTTCACATTTGAATATGAATGGATGAAGGACATCCAGATTCTAGTTTAATTACAAAGTTGGAGAAAATCTCTTACCATATTTTTATATTTCTGTATTGATTTATGTTGCATAACATTCAGAACCACTACGAATTATTTTAAGCCTGTTCATGTGACATTGCAGAACAACATCATTTATCATTTCCTTAAAATCTCAGAGGTGCTCTTTAAGTAAGTGTATTTTTGGCCTTACCAGCACATTTGGTCCTGGCCCTCAGAGGAGGTCCTGGGGCTCCAGTGCCTCCCTCCAGGGGTCTGGTCAGCAGAACACTGATCTCATACTCTGTGTCTGGGTCCAGGTGGCCGATCTTGTGTGTGGTCTTGTCTACAGGCTGCAGGTCGTACATGGTGCCCGACACTGTGCGGTACTCCACCTCCCTGTCGATGATTGGGCCGTCCCCATTGATGGAGTTGGCGTTCAACTGGATCCAAAGGTAAGTGGCACCAACAGCAGTCAGCTGGGGTGGTGCAATAGGCACAGGGGGTTCTGGGGAAACAAAAAAGTTTTTGATGGACGTTAGATAACCATGCTATAATGGTGAAAAGGCAGAAAGTCTTCACAAAACAGGAAACAATTATGTAATTGTTAAATATTAGAATATTGTAAAAAGCACCAACATTTTTACGAAATTACTGTAGATAAATGTTCATACCGAGCAAACAAGATGCCCAAAATCGATTTGTTTTTTTAAACAATCAACCACATCAAAATCCTGTTGGAAAACACAAGGAGTCTCTTCATGTTTTTCAATAAAAAAGGTATTTAAGAAGAGCCACGCAGCAATCAATTGTTCCAGCTTGATGAATGGAATATCTCATCATTGGTACATGCACATTTTTTCGAAAGTGACGGCAATTTCTAACAGAGGTGTAAACGAAGTCACCCAGACCTTGGCAAATGCTGCTCCCATTGAACAATGTATTGATTTCAATCAGAGGCCTTCTATGGAAAAGCCTCTGGTAATTGACAGCTCCTGTGGTTGTCATCTCTCCTTTCTGAATGACGAGTTGCTTTAATCTCTCAACTCATGACAGCTGAGGAATTTTGTAATTCTATAAAAAGCTGAAAAGAACTGATAAGAAACATAACATTGTATGTTAGCTATTCTTACTTTTACAAGACAATGTAGTTGTAATTTGCCCATGTGTTATACTATTATATGTGAGAATTTAACTTTTTCAAATATATTAACATGTAAACAGTATTTTCATCTTGTAGTTTGCTGAGGTGAAGTAAATTCTGATGTTATGTACTGTTGGGTCATTATGCATCATATCTTATAAATCCCACCGTCTAAATACTTACTTTTTAAAATAATTAGTAACTATGGCTGTCAGATGAATGTA
This sequence comes from Lates japonicus, assembly GCA_033238685.1. Taxonomy (NCBI): domain Eukaryota; kingdom Metazoa; phylum Chordata; class Actinopteri; family Centropomidae; genus Lates; species Lates japonicus. The sequence continues at coordinate 4,634 of BRZM01001161.1, read as the reverse complement.
GTGGACTAAAAAGTACAATGTTTCAAGTTCAAGTTCAGTACTTGAGTAAATGTACTATGTGTTACATTCCACTACTGTTGTTCAAAAGCAGGGCAAGAGTAGGCAACAAGCAACATTTTGAGACAAATTACTGCATTGTTCCAACAGTTTCAAAACATTTTATCCCTCCAAAACATTGTGTGGCAACTGAAAAACTGTATTTTAATATCAAACAGCTAAAACTTGCACATTCAATATGACCCACAGTGCGAGGATGGTGTATTCTGTGTACCAGGTTTTGTGTCAACCAGACTCATTGTAAAAATGTTTTGAAGTGCTTACAAATAAGAGAAACATTTTTGCTGGCTCCATTGTACAAATATTTAATGAAAGTAAGGGCCTTTTTTTCTCAGAAATGAAAAGTATAACAATAATGAATCTATTTCTGGGCCCTTTTAACCTTCAATGTGTCTGTTTGGATTTTTCTGAAAAATATTCTCCGCTTCTAGTTCAGTACAAGTTTATCTCTTTCAGACAAATTCAATGACAACCTTGAAGATGACCTTTTTCTCTGTTATGTCACCAATATTTTTCTAATCTTGCTTAAACCTTGTGCCATTTCTGGTTTAATGAGGCTTCTTGAAATGTCAGACAAGTTATTTCAACTGTGGGATATTTTCAGGTTATATACATATATATATAAATATAGATATAGATATAGATATATGATAAGGGGACAATGCAGTAACACTTGAGTGGGTGTTAATGGAAAGTGAAGTCTATAAGAACAGTTTTATACTGATGTGTTCACTGTTTTCAAGTCACCCTTGACAAAAACGCACACAAAAGGTCACAATGACTTTCAGAACATGCAAAGTCTCCTTTCAGTATTTCAATAGACACATTTATTCATTTTGTTCCAGGACGGGGACAACAGAACAAGTCCTCCTCCGCTATCTCACCTAGATGTCTTTCATGCTTCAAACACTGTCTCCTGGTGCAACCAAAAACTTGCCACTGCCAACAAAGAGATATGACCCACAGCTAAAGCACTGCTTTGGAATCTACCCTTGTCACTTACTACAATGGTTACATGTCCCAGAGGCAACGGTGAGTAGCTCTAATGAGCACACACATGTAACAGAATAATGCCATTAGTCGCCTGGTTGCTTCTCATGGAGTTGTCATGGAGAGGGAGAAGTCTCCAGACACATTAGGAGCAGGCTGAGGTGTCCTACAGAGAATTGGAGGCTCTCCCCCAGCAGATGGTTACCCCACGGTGACCTCTGTTGCAGGTCCCTAAACTCCCACTAATCCAGCTTCCTGTGTTGCTGTCAAACATCACCTAAAGCGAACCAGCTAATCCAGCGGGTCTTCTCTTGGACTTACACACAGTGCACCCAGTCTGCGTGCTGGAGCCAGACAGTGGACTGAGGTGATCCAAAATCTGGGTTCAACCACAGGCTTCTTTTGATGGTCTTTTATGGTTTGTTGTTATGTCTTAAAAGGGGTTTAACCATGTTAAGTGGTAATATGCTCAGATTCATTTAAACAACAGAGACCAGCAACGGCTCGTACTGTAATACCAGCCTTCATAGTCTGGTGGTGTATCAAAAATATTGATATTGTGATGGTGTCTGGCATTTGTAATATTTAAAAAAATGAAATGAGACTGAAATGTATAAAATGGGTTTCACTAAGTTGCTTTTGGAGAACAGATAACTCAGGTTTTCTTGTAGTTCTTTGGCTTTTATTTTTTCTCTTGAGGAAAGCAGATGGCATGTACAATTAAAGGACCAGATGTAATTTATTTTATTGCATAATAAGTATCTTTATTCTCATTAAAGAAAACTGAATTAAAAGTAAGAACTTTGTAAAAGATCTAACTAAAAGTACAAGTGAGAATCTGAATTAAATATCACTGTGCTACCTCTGAGGAGGCAAGTGTAATGTAGGTTGTTACCAGATTTTATTGACACATTTGCCAATAGACTCATTCTATGATAACACCTTGTGATGATCAGGACCAAATGGCCCTCAGAATATGACAAAGTTTCGAGCTGCTGACTCAATCATGACTGGTCCACAGGGTGACAAACTTGGCAACACAAAATTCATACAACTAATATCTGCTGAAGTTATGTACTGCATCTTCTGATTATCTGGTTTCACCTGGTTGTATTTTATATGATTTCCTGTGACACAGTCAGACTGGAGGATATAAATGTCCGGGGTTTCAGGCAAGAGCTCTTCAGTCACCTAATCAGTCTTTACTCTCCACGAAAACATGCTTTTTATTCACTGTGATGCACGGGTGCCGCTACTGCCATTCAATCTTATTTTTGCTGAGATCACTCGAGACCATTTCCACAACAATACGACTAAGTAGCATGATGTATTATAGCAATAAGCATTTCATTTAACTTTGAAAACTTACTGCTCCACAAAAGCAACAGCAGGTTATGGTGATGAAATAATTCCTGTAGGTGCAGTAATCCTCTGTTCAACAGCCATAGCAGACGGATTACCGGTGTGAAATACACTCAAGTGCTGGAACACTTTAGGATATTAACAACTCAATTCCCACTGTTTAAGCCTCACGAGGCGGCCTCGCAGCAGCGGGGACCCTGGAAAGGGCGCTGAACTGAGCTCTGCACTGGCTGGAGTTGGGTGACGGCGCGCAGATGACAGTGGCAGCCATACGCAGGGGTCAGCGAGCAGCTGTTGTCATGATGTTGACCAGACAGGCAAACGGCCCGGCGACAGCTGCGCCCTCCTCTACCGCAGCACCTGCCTGCCTGCCAGAACGCAATCACACAAAAGCACACTCATGCACATGAAATGGTGCACACACACACACTGGCATGCACATGGACCCATTACCAAATGACAAAGACATACTAAGAGGTGGGAGAAGCTGCAACTGCAACAATTAATTTGTCTATTTTCTAAATGAATTAATTAACTTCCTAGAACCCAAGGTGGTGACATTTCTTCTTTTGTCAAACCACACACAATATAATAACACAGAGGAAAACAACAAATCCTCACATTTGACAAACTGGAACCAGTTCATCTTTAGTGTTTTTGCCACTTAAATGATTAATCCATTCTCAATTATCATTTACTTTTCTTTCCACTGACTAATCGATTAATCAACTAATCTTTTCAGCTCTACAAAACACACAGTACATAAATAGCACGTACAAATGCAGACACACACACACCTTGCCACCAATTTGCTATTCAGCACACAGAGGGCAATAATAAGAGCTGCCACTCTGCTCTGTTGTTAGATTAGTTAGACTTGACTGTTTAGAAATCCTTCTTTCATTTGCCCGTTACATCTACTGAGCCTCTCTTGTTAAGATGCAAGAGGTCCTCATTACGTTGTGTGCTCTCCTAATTGGGTTGCTGTGAGTAAAGAATTGATCTGCTCCTGATATGAGAAGAGGTGGCCGCGGGAAAATGACGAGCTTGACTGGCCGTCCTTCGATTTTTGGTGGCTACTCTCATTAGCGCTGACACGGCTGCACCTCGGCAGCCTTGAGTCGGCAGCATGGCCCAGAATACTACACTGGAGCGGAGCGAATGCTTTGTGGGCTCCAGGTGATTCTAACCAGGCCAAGAAAAGAGCCAGCACTTGGACAGGGAGTAATTATCCCCCTTTCAGAACCACTGGCCGCACTACAGGAGAGCCCATCACAAGGAGGGGGCACAGAAAAGGGGTTGCACCGGGCCAATCCGTACAGCACCCTGGAAATACATGCAGTGCACTTCCACATAGGCACATAAATCTGACTGAATACTGGCATGAAAGCAGAAGTGATTATCTGGGATAATCAAGCATTCACTCTCCTCATGTTGAAGAAAAAAGGCAGTGTATGGTAATGAGGAATGGGGGGGGAAGGAGCCGGTGTGTGACTGTAGCAGGCTCATAATCCACAGAATCGCTCCGTGGTCACTCCTCCAAAAACGAGTCACGGACGAGGTGAATACACATTTAAGGAGGATTTACGACTCAGACACAATGCTAGGAGGGTTAAGCTCTTGTTTTATGACTGGTGCGATAAGAGGAGATATCAGCTTTTTTATGTGTGACACTTATAACCATGACAACGCCTCTTTTCTTCCTTTGACGAGTTAGCTTATGGTGGAGTCATTGAGGTGTGAAATCTCTGCAGAATTTGAAGTGGGTTGCATTACAAGACACAATATATTCTTAAATCTAGCAAATTACTGTATTTTAAATATTTATGACAAAAGCACTTTACACTTAACTGGTTTGACTTGTGTAAAGACATATCCAGTAACCCACTGAAAGCAGCGATCAGCAAAAATATTGCTGTCTGGCAAGCATGTGTAAGTGCGCGGATGTGCGAGTGATTGTGTTACTGAATTTATGCACAAGTGTGGTTTAGAGAGCCTCCAGTGTGTCAGTAAATTTTCTTTGAGTACACCACTGAAACCCACTGATACACTCGGGCAGAGAGACTTTATCTCCCTCTTCACTCTGCTGTGTCTGGGCCCGGCCATTCTCGTATGATTGACAGACCTCGATCTGGACAGCCAGGATTAAACCTATCAATCACATAAAGCTTGGAGACAAAAAAAAAAAGAAAGAAAAAAAATCGGGGCAGTAAATTCAATTGAGA
>BRZM01001160.1:0-26982 GCA_033238685.1 Lates japonicus | reverse complement strand
TGTGTGTGTGTGTGTGTGTGTGTGTGTGTGTGTGTGTGTGTGTGTGTGTGTGGTGGAAAGTTCCCATCACATATCCTCTGTGTGATTGTGCTTGACTTGGTGAGAATGCAGTCTCAAGATCCAAATATTAACATACATGGAAATGTGTAGCAGACCAACATATTTCTCTGGGTATGTATAATTTCTGGGTTGGAGGTATGGCAGTATGAAACCATGAAAATATTCTATATGAAATGACTGCATCCATCTGTTGCATAGGTTCAAAAACCCAAAAAGTCCAAAACAAACCTGCACAGCTCTGCCGCTCTGTTTGACATGCTGGTTCCTGACCATACAAAACTCTAACTCTAATAACTCTAATACTGTTTGTTTTAGATCACCAGAATATCACCAGCCGTCATTGTACCTGTCTTAACAAAACTGCAGCTAGATTTACAGTACACATCCATGGACTGATACTAGGATACTGTTTAATACATTTTCTCAAAGTGCCTTTAATGAAGGAAGTTATGCTATGAACTAATCATATGACCTATAACCAATTCTTTTATACATCCATCTCATTTTACCATTCTAGAGAATATTTGTCATTGACAAGCCTTTATGAATAAGTTATGATATATTTACTTAACCTCAGTGTTTATCTATGATACTGACATGTCTTTAAATAAATTAAATCATGTAGTAAACAGAGGAAAACACAGGAATAACTGTCATTATAAAACAGAACCCTCATGTCTGACAGTGACACTGCAACTAAAGAAATAAAAAACAAGCATAGTGATGAGAAGGACTGGTCTAGTATACAGCACTCCAACTTCTTAGTGGAACGTCTACATTTTTTGGTGCCTATTTTAGTCACAGATGGAGGTATTGAATGATTTAACTATTTAACACTTTCTTTCATGTCCGTACAAAATGTAGATGTTAATGTTTTTGTAGCTTGTTTTGATGAAATACCAGTTGCAAATTCAGTTATTTTAAATGGAGTTGTTGATAATCAGCATCCTCTGGTGTTTCTTTAAGACATTGCATCTCATGTATTCCTTTTGTTAATGTGTCTTAACTGTAAGGGCAATGGCATTAGAGGTACCAGCACTACTACTATTAGACGTAATAGCAGTCTTTACTAATAGAGCCATGGCACTCATTTTTTGGAATTTGTCAACTTGGTCTTTGTAGTTCTACAACTTTGTGAGGTATTACTTATGTAACTTCACGTTAGTTGCAATACTTCAAATGCCACATTAGAAGATTGTCAGTGTCTCTAGAATATTTAAATAAACAACAAGTCCAGACAGCATTGCTCTGCCCATCAATGTTAAAACAGACAAAATTGCAACTTATAATGCATAAATGTATTTGATTATATTTACATATGCTCAAATTTGAAAAGATAATTGAAAGGGAACTTTTTTTCACTAATCTGGTTCAAATCTTTTGAAATATTGTGCATGTCGGGAGACCCTCAATCAAACAGTTGTGTGTTTCATGTGCCCTTTAAAGTATCTTTGAGGTTAGCCACTGTGTGAGCCTGTTGTGCCACCTAGAGGTCAAGTAACAAGGACTTACACATCAGTAATACACACACAATGCATGTCATTGCATTTAGACATAACTCATCTCTCAGCACTGGTGTACAGAGGTTAACATGCATGGAATTAAAAATGACAACAAAATACTGCAGTTTCCTTGAAACATAATGCCTGATACCAACCGGGTACCAGCTGTTTTTCTCTCTCTCTCTCTCTGGACCATTTTTAAATAATATTTTGTGACAAAAGATAAGAATATCATTCTTTATAATGATGTGTGAATAAAATATAGACATCAGTTTGTTCAGGTGCCTTAGAGTACAGTCATCCCACTGTCATCATGCCTGAGGACGATCACTGTCACCTGGTAACTACACCCATGTGTCATTGGTTTATGATTTATATTTCAGGCTTGTTTGCATTATTTGCACAACTTAATTTTATTTTCATATAATGACAACAACTGATACCTGGACTAAAGACAGGTTAATAACAATCAATTGATATTTTGAAAAGCACAAATCATGAAAACCTTTATGGTTATGGTAGTGTTAACATATTGCAGTCATGTGCTGTTGTTGCTGTATTGTAAATGACTGTAGGCTTTCGCCCTTTAAAAATATACTGTGCTGGCTGCAGCTGTTTCCACTTACTTATATAATATGTAATCTGGGGTAATTTGAGCTACAGTTACATTTGAGCATCCAACTGATCAATAAAAGAGAACAGAAATGTCGATTACATAACTTGTGCCTGTGAGCATGTCTATAAGTGTGTGTGTGTGTGTGTGTGTGTGTGTGTGTGTGTGTGTGTGTGTGTGATGGAGCTGAGTGGATGTGCATGCATGCATGCATAAAACACATCTCAAACAGATTTAAGAACCTGAACATTGATGAACATTGAGTGTAGCTGATATGACTACCCAGAGAGTCAGCCAGACTAAATGTAGAGCAATCAATACGAGGATTAACAGACAGCCAGGGTTTATTTAGTTGGCTTGCCTTTATAACAAGGCTGTTTTATGTGTAAACTAGCTGGTGTCTGTAGTTCAAAATAAACAGTCAATAAAATATTGGCCCCAGGAATCCCAGAACAGTCTGAAACTGTTTTATTTGTCAGAGGCAGTCATGTTAGGACCAACAATCTACACAGAACCCATTATCCCTGTTTGTCAATCGTATGCCCACTTCAAACTTCAATGAGTTGCAACAACTTGCAAAAAAAAAAAAAAAAAAAAAAGAAAGAAAAACCCCTATGTAAACAATAACAGCCAGTAACAGTCTGTGCCTCCACAATGCAACTATGGCAATTAAGACCAACTAATGTTCATTAGGTCCTCAGACACCACAACGATTATTTATTCATCCACCACTAAGACCAAGCTCCTCAATCTCTCAAATGATGTCATTCCTTAGCTTGTCTGTTTTACTCAAAATAAATACATTTAAATCTACTACATTTCTTTTGAAGGAGGTTCTCCTCGCTGTATGTAAGCAGCCCAACAGCTCTTTCCTCATTTTATATTGTTAAATCACTTTACTGGATTATTCAGAATCACTTATGTAACTGAAAAAGAGAGAAGAGTGCAGTAAGAAACCAATCTGGCACTAAAATAAGAATCACAGGTGTGGAAATATATAGTAACATGATAAAATACTTGTATGTAAATGTTTTATGTATTCTTTTAAAGGGCATATGTGCTGCCAACCGTCAATGAATTTTAAAATAGTTAGGGGCAGCATGTTACTAGAACCACAGAAAGAAACAAGGAGATGCACTTCTGGTACCTCCTCACCTCACCTTCCCAGTGTCTCACACAGGTCGACCTTGCAGTCTGATTATGTAGCTGGTAGGCTGTTTTCCAGATATTGTTAGACCGGATAAAGGTGGTTTCACACTAGTCTGCCTGTCAGAGAGATAGAAGATGGTGGCAGGAGGAAGGATGAGCTATGAGGCTGAGAATAGAGAGGAGCAGCAGCAGCATCAGTAGTTGAGTTTGAGGAGAAAGAGTGGGTGAATGTTGCAGAGAAAGGGTGGCTGCAGCACAGGTTTAAAGCCTTTTTAAACTCAATTACTACTTCTTCAACTTCATGCTGGACAGAGAGTGACTGGATACTACATGGACTCGCTTATCACCTCCTGAGGTACAAAGCGGTATTACAAGACAGGATCGATATCTCAGCAACAACAACATATTTGACTTTGTCAAAGTTGTTATTTTCACATTCTTTGATAATTTTAGTTCATTTTTGAATAAGCCAAATACTCCATATAGCCTTTAAATAGCTATTCTTACTTTCATCAGTATGCTTTTATATTTGCTATGTAGATACAATTTTCTTGTTGTTTCGCCATTCTTTTTTTTCTTTAATTCATCAGTTTTACAGTTTTTAATATTTTTAATTGCTACTTGTTATCTGATGTCATTTTAGAAACTCAGCAAAAGTTTGGAGATGCTGATTACTTTGGGGGTGATAACTGTTTGTGAGTGGATCATGTTATGTTTTTAGGTTTCAACCAACCAGTGAGACTAATGACCAGCAAAGAAAAACAGTGTCTCCAGTATAAGTGTGTATGTAACAAAATCAGAATTTCATAAGTGACAACTGCAGAAATTGACAGAGGATCTAAAGATAGAAATCCTGTCAGCTTTCAGTTTATGTTTAAAATGTTAATTTTAAATGTAATGGTGTTCTTCAGCACTTAGCACCGCACTCTACAAAGTTGGCAAAAGAAATGCAATAAAAGAAAAATTGTCAAAATTGAATTAGAGGTTGAGATATCTTTTACTCCCTACTAAAGTTCAAAACACTGATCCTACATTTCATAATGCAGCACACATCTTTTGTTTTCAGAATCCTTGCCTGGTAAACATCCATTTTCGTACTTTACATCTCCAATGTAACGCAAGATGTCTGATATAATTTTCCAAGTCCAGGCTGATATAACCCTGATGACATCCCTACTACATCATTGGGGTTATTTTCCAGCCTGACAAGGCTCATCCAAGACATAGAGGATATTAACTGTTTCCAGGCTGAGAAAGTAGTCCTTGTACTGAAAATCAGGAGGACCTTTAGAGACAGGTACCATTCATTACATTACTATTTTCAACAAAAATAATTCAAATATATTCAGTTATTCACCAGAATTTCATTCCTGTCAATGTAAGCAAGGCCTAGAAAAACAGAAGCTTTGAAAACCCGCTTTGAATGTGGAAAAATCAATTTTCTTTCAGTCCCATTCATTCATCAGAGGGTTGTTTTAACTCTGTGTCAGAGTGGAGCCTGAGCTCTCTGTAACAGCTCAATAAATAAATAAATAAATACATGAAATAAAATAAAATAAAATAAAATAAAATAAAATAAATAAAATAAATAAAATAAATAAAATAAATAGAATTTCACACACAAAATAGCTTATTTGTCCTCATACACCACATAAAAGTACATTAAGATTGCTTATAAATATATTACATAATAAACAAAACTCATGGAAGTACAATTTGAAACAAGTTTAAAGCTAAGAGTCATCGATAACATATCTAGAATTTGGTCCTGAAGTATGTCTGCTTATGTCACCTTGAGTTTAGCTGGGAGCTAGACGAATCGAGCAGGGAATTTTAAGTCTGACCAGTGGTAGAGGGCACTAAATGTCTGTTTCAAGAAAAAGTCCGTATGCAACAAGTACAGTATTAACATCAAAAAATAATTAAAGTACCACAAGTAAAAGTATGCAAAATGTCCCAATTAAGATTATATATTATAGTGTTGGGTTATAATTATTGATGCATTAATGTCTACATCATGCTGATTTTAATACATATAAAACGTTATTTTTAATATATAAAATCAATATATTCCAAGATATCTGTTGGTTGGTGTATGACACTGTTTTCAGCAATAGCAGTGGATTCAGCACATGATAAACATTCCACAGAGAGGCATGTAACATATACAGCACACACTTACATATGCAGCAGCTTTTAGTACATTCCAGCCACTCTGGAGCAGTGAGGCTCCTCTCTTGGCATTCACCGCGTGCCTTAATTGACTGATTTTAAATCAAGGTCCACTGTGAACACTGAGAGAGAAAGCCCAGAGTCACACAGAGACAGGGACAATAACCTTGAGGAACAATGTCCTGAGATTAAACCCACCACACATCTTTTGTTTTCCTGCTTACTGTGTATATTTCTCTGAATAACACTGTCATCTCAATTTAATATCCAATTTGCAAATTTAAGTGTGCAGCACAAATTGTCCATTAAAGTATACAGCAGCATTTTTTCTGCAATTCTGTAGCACTGTCACAACTGCCTCAGTACTATCTATAAAGGAAACTCCACATAAATGACAACAGACTTTAAAGAAAAAAATGTGACAAAATGAAAAATGGTCTTTACCTTGTTGTTTGAATTCTTCTATATACACTTCCTTACTGACAATATTTAAAGGTCATGCCTATACCTGGTGATCATGTCCCTTTTACTCTATAATTTATGGCAGCTATAAGCTGTTTACACCTTTCTACCCTAATACAAGGTCTCAGTCAGCAGTGGAAATCATGCATACACAAAAAATATGTTCCATCTTTCTTTTTCATGACATGTCAAGGACACATCAAGCAGGCAGCCATTACAGAGTGGAGCCCGGTCTGCAGAGATCTAAATGAGGCTAAGACCAGATTTGATGGAGCTCTATCAGAATGTAAACAAATGGAAACTGGAGCATCTCAATCACTTTATAATGATGATAAAGAGATTTGTTTTATGCACCAAACTGTGGGGAGATGGTGTTTTTTTTAATAGAAATCCCCTCTCCTTTGCCTATGCCAAATTATGACACAATGTCATTTTCCTCATGAAGAGAATGCAACTAAAATGGTATGATGTATCCAGAATGATTATATTTAAATATCATTATGGTCTAAATGAATGTGGTGGACTTCAATAAAACCTAAGCATTCTACATGCGCTGCAGTACTATAAACACACTGCTGAGTAGTCCTATTACAGACACATTAACACTGCAAGATTATTGTAGTAAAAACACACACATATATAATCATAATAGAGTAAGAATAAACTGAATGTTGACGAGTACAGGCACACAAAATGTCCCTCTTGGAATGTTATATAAGAGTGATTTTTTTTTTTCATTTCACCCCTCCCGACATTAAATGGAGCAGATTATTACAGTATGTGGGCCGGGCCATGCAGCATTAGCCTATACGCTTCACCTAGGCCTGAACGACCACATTCAGCCAAACAATAAGAATACAAAATATGCACTTAAAAAGAAATGAGCGAGGACATATACATAAATAAATAAATTCACAGGAATAATAATCTCTTTGATGCAGCCTACATCCGTCTACTTTGCGCACAAAGACAACCTCTTATCATAAGACATCGTTTAAAATAACAGAATGATTTGCCTAAATATGAAGAGCGTCGACATCTGCAGTGAAACACGGAGCCGCTCGTCTCCTTGCCGCATTTTTCTCCTCCAGGATCCATCCCGAAGCCTTCACATCCTCCCTCTCCTCCTCTCCTCTTCTTTCTATTCCCTTTCAGGCAAAACGAAAAAGACTTGTGATGGAGAAAAAAAGACAAGTCTCTTTTAGATGAGGCGCAGTGTCCTGTCTCCTCTGTCCCACTCCCTGGATGCTGAAAAATGGTCTCGGATAATTGGTTTAATATTCGAGACGGATTTGTTAAATAAAATCAAAGTATTTGGATTCATCCTCCCGGACAGTGCGGACGGGCGGGCGGTGGATTACGCACAGGAGAAGGCTTCAAGGATGAGGCGGGATGACGTCACCATGCAGACAGATGCTCTCGCTCTCTCATCCCCCCCCCCACCCCCACTCCTACCCCTCCCCCCTCTTCGCCCTTGAAACCGGGATAGGCCCCCTGTACAGCTGATGCTGCCATTTAGGTCTGTCGCTTTGCTCTGTTTCCCCATTATTCAGCACTTCAGTTTATAAGGTCACATTGAACAGCTTTGGCTAATGTGTGTTGGGGAGAAAACACATGAAATACACTGCAAAATGCTGTGGGATTAAATCTGTCCGTTCATAAAACGCAAAGAAATGTGGAATAGCAAACCAACCAAAATAAACCGTCACCCAGAATCACGATTAGCTACAGTGAGAAATGCACTGAGGTGTGATGTGCAATAACAAACACCTCCTGTATTGTCAGTCTTTTGGTTTGCGAGTCACAGTTTTTCCTTTGCGCCTCTCGATTTCTTCTTGCGCGTTTTTCTTGAGTTTTACGGTAAACGGACAATCAATTCAGTTCAGTTCTAAGGGGCTGTATTGGCATAGGAAACAGACGTCCACATTACCAAAGCAGATGTAAAACAAAAACACTAGAAAAATATAGAATTAAAAATGAGCATTAAAATGACATATACAGTCTATAATTTCACCCCACAGATACAGAACTTTTTTGACCTTTGCCATGTTGTCAAAGACAGAGCAGCACTCTAGCTCTGATGAACTGTCAGTTATATCCTGCAGTGACTGATGATGTGGTTGGCATCTGGAAAAAAAGTTAAAGTGTGTACAGTACTCTAGGTCACTGGCAGGTATTGTGAGCAAATGCTAGGAAGCCTGTCAGCCTGTTAGCTAACTAACAAGCTAAGCTAGCTTTGCAAACTGACTCACAAATGTAAAGACAGACAAGCCAAACTGTGATATTACATGCAAATTACATTTCTTTGCATTTCATATTGTATCTCTTTGATATATTTTTGAATGATAATATTTCTGGCCTCCAGTTTATGTCAGCTGGTTTGTGATTCAACATTTCTTTGTGCTTTGATTAAGGGATAAATTTAACTCCATGAAATCTTTTAATATAATCTGACCACTTACACAGTGTATTAACATGCATCACAGCCCTCCCGACAGTTTAAGCTGCGGCTGTGTTGAACCAATATATTGTTGCTGTCAAGATTAAATGGAGCTCTGCTTTAAAAAGGCTGCAAACTGGCATAAACCTTGAAGGGACTGCAGTCAAAGGGGCACTCCAGTAATTTCATTTTGCACTTCTGTAAAGGTGGTAGGCTCATAAAGGACAGACAGTAAAAAAGTATGGTCAAAAATTGAAGCTGAATTATCCTGACTTTTTGTCCTAAGTGTGTCTCAAGCTCTGAAAACGCTGGATCCTACATTTTCCATGGTGTAACCGACAGCATCTTTTTCATTAGATCATCCCTACCTGGTAAATGCCCAGGCATGGAGACATTTATAAACCCCTCAATAGTGATCCAACTGTTGACATCTCTGTCTTTCAAACTACATGTTGTATTCTGCACTCCCACCCCAGTTTCATGTTAGATATCTGCTCTCATTAACAAGTTTACGTTGCTTTGTTGCATGGCTGCACCACACTTGTGAAGGTCTATTAAAATCACTACAGGCTCTATTGATGCCATCATCCCTCCTGTCCTTGTTAGGGGTGTGGAGCTGGTTGGGATAAAGTGTCCCTCTTAAAAACACTTAAACAGGATGAATATGATTTTCCTCAGGAACAATGGGAATTTGTCAAACTGTGATATGTCAGTGTGACATGGAAGCACCTTCCCAGTAACAGTGTGTAATGGCTGTAAGATTGCTTCCACATTTGTCACTCCTCTTTTTTCTACATGATGACTCTGCTGCTGTCCTTCCACTCCTGAAGGAGTTTGCCAGATCCTCTGAATGAAGCTGATTTTCTGTAAGAGGACATTTCAGCAGAAATTGCTTTGGCAACTGATCTATTTCAATTTCTGAGGGTGAAAGCAGTCTTTGAGAGCCATGATGCTCCATGCTATGAGTGAACTGCTGTAGGACTGGGAGTCAGTCCAGCACTGAAAGGCTGGAGTGGCCTCTTTGATTGAGAATTGTATCAGAGTGATAACTCCATGGTGTGCTTCCGTTCATTTCACTAGACAGAATCAGGTAGATGATGTAAACTTTCTGGTCAAAGTGAACCTTGTTTTGCATCGTAATTAAATGGAATCAATAAAAAGTTGTGTTTTGGCAGCATGGCCAGAGAAGAGCAGATTGGAAAGTTCAATGACACTTCAATGTATCATCACTCTCTAATGTGTTACATCATCAAACACATTCATCAGATGGAAGCTGGAGCAGCAATTTTGACCACATGCTTTTCTCTCATTCATTCTACTTGTCCTGCATTTTATCTTTCTGCCTCTTGCTTAATGACCAACTTCATCTCTTCCTCTACCACTCATCCTCTCTTTGCTGTACCTTTGTGTATTCATTCATTACGGGATTAATTTAATAAAAAAAACTGTGTAAAGACTAAAGAGAGGGAATTGTCTTTTATTTCACAAGATTAGTGAAAAGTAGAAAACTGAGAACAGATTTATGTAGCAGAACTTATTTTTTTCTTCCCATTAATCATCTCACAACCCTCCAGATTTGTCTTATGACTCTTTGGAGGGACTGAACCCCTACCTTAGGAACCACTGGACTAAATTAACTGGTAATCTAATAATGTGGTATAAAATAATGAACCAGTCACGGAGACATTTCTCTGCAGAACCCACCACCATGCCAATTTAAGATCATCTGTAGAGGTTATAGTGCAAATTCAGATATTCACTTCCTGGCAGCTGGCTGTACATACTAACATTAGAGTTATTGTTCATTGGTGAACTTGGTCTGGATAAGGACCTAGGCTCTAAACACCAACAAGGACTTTAAAATATCACTTCCCTGTATCTCACCTTATCTAATTTAACCGCTGTCTTGTTTTTCATTTGTTTGCCTTTTCTCTTTTTGGTTGGGCTGGGTGAGAGAACAAAGTGTCTGATGCACTGGATGCAAATATTTGTCAATAATTGTCAAAAAAGAATTGATAGTTGCTCTACAAGAGAGGTAGAAAAGGCAATTACTAATGCAGGCCGAGCCTTTGTCCTTAACATTTCACCTGCTGTTGTTCTGTAATGGTAAGAGATTTAGTGATATGACACATTGTTCAACCAAGAAAAATTAAACGAGTAAATCAATGACATGCAATTGATGTTGGATTTTGCCTCACTGGCAAGCACAACTGAACAGCCACAGCAGATGGGATTACATGAATGACCACTAGAGAGCAGCCTTTCATTGGAGGAATAACATAACATGAGAAGCATCAGCCTTCATATCATCATAACATTTCTTCTGACGACCATCAGTAGTTTTACATTTCATCTCTGCATTTTAAAATGAATGAAAAATAAAAGTAAAAAAGAAAATGAGCTAATAACTTTTGATACATTCATTATAAAATGATCCATTCATTGTTTGATTCTCCACAAGGCAGTTTGTGTCTCAGCTTTGAAAAGAGTTGACGCTAAACCATCATCAGGATCATCAAGTGTTCTGCTTTCACTTGTATTTCTGTTCATGATGCCGGTGTCCTCGGCTGTGACCCTGCTCACTCCCATCTGTTAATCTGATTTCTAATTGGATAACTAGAGCAGATGAAGCTAAGACCAGAAATAGGACTACATCCCGTACACAAAGACCTGTGTGTGTGTGGGTGTCCAAGTTAGAGGTTAGACAAAGTGTGAGGATAGTTCATTAAAAATAAAGTAAATGTTATATGACATAATAGCTTTAATTATCCAAGTAATAGACACACATTTTTCTTAGGACCAACATTCCCGTTAGAAAGTTCCACTTTGAAATAAACATTTCAAATAGTGAGTGTCTGGTCTCATAAAACCACATTAAAATCATTTCCATTAACACTAACAATGTGTACTTCACTTTGAGTGATAAAGAAAATACTTAGTCCTTACAAACCATGCACTTTATCCCACTTGTGTTGATTTAGAGCCTTCCTCTGGTTTCACAGCAGGTTTAAGAACCTGAAGCAGCTGTGAAATTATAAGAATCTTACAAGTTCTTTAAAAAGGTTGACACAGGGATGGGAAATAATTTTAAGAGCCAAAAATAAAAACTGAAATGGAGAAAAGCTGTATGTAGGTGGGGTTTGGTTTTACAGAAGCCCTCTAAATGTCTCATGATGCTATATAAAAGGTTATTCTGATTGACCAAAGGTGGTGTTATAATTAAATAAGACAAAGTAAGCAACCATTTAACAGTATCTAAGGCTGTACGACACAGCAGTACTTTAAACTAAATGCTAAGATTAGCATGCTAGTGCACTCACATGTTAAAATGTTGTTGTTACAAAGGGATAATATTCCACATCTTAGTTTAGTGTGTTAGCATACTAACATTTGCTCAGTAGCACTGAACACAAACTACAGGTGAGGTGACAGGTAATTCAATAGTTTTGCAGGTTTACTGGACAAAATTAAACTTTGACCTGTTAATGGTGCCAGATGAAAAGTCAAAGAATCCCCAAAACATGAATGTCTGTGGGAAATTCAGTATCAATCCATCAAGCAGGTGGTAGCACAACAGAAAATGTCTGGGATCAACAGATTCAGTAGAACTGATCTTGTGGGCACTGTTGATCTGTACTAGATGTTCTGACAAACCATCTAATAGTTGTTGAGATATTTTACTAAAAGTCAAAAATGTTAACCTGCTAGTTGAGCTATAGAGGAAAACACAGTCAGTAGAATTCATCAGCTGGGGGCGTTTAATGTCTGAATGTCTGTACAAAGGTTCATGGCAATCCATCTGACAGTCTTTAAGATATATTCAGCGTAGACTGTGGTTGACTGATCATTTGTTTAAAAAAAAAAAAAAAAAAGTGTGGGAACTCCATGTCTGCAGCCCACCAATCTGTCTATTTGTAATTACTGAAGCCTGTTAAATTAGTGGAATATACTGTTGGACAGTGGGGTGTATTGAATGACTATAGCATTAATGACTATTGAGACCCAGGCCCTCTGTATGTCAATACACTGCACTACTTCATGTCCCTCAGAAAATTCAAGGATTAGTGATTCTACCAATAGGTGACTTTTGTTTAATTACCAACCACAACCTTAGTGTATAATCACCATCTCAAACACTTGTACAACTGTGTGATGTAAGTGCAGATTTAGTTGGCCCTGTGTGAAACTCACAGCTCAGCTGGGCAATCAGGGAGCTCAGACATTTGGCACCCGCGCCTTTGGCTCTACACCCTTGGGTGTCAGGAGCAAGCCACATTCCTCAAGCCAGACGAATCAGTCTGCAGTATGAACCATTATAAAGACATTACTGAATGTGACCTATTCACTGTGGAACAGGTCTTATTTCAGTAAATGAAAATAGGAGCAGGCATTCATTCAGAGACTATTATGGTGAAACACTGACCGAGAATGAAAAAAATACTAAAAAATAATCTTACTGCCACTTTAAGACAAATTCTACAGTCATACTGGAAGTCATTCTACAAATATAATTACAAATATGGAAACAGTATGAATTCATAGCAGTATTTACATGAGTTAAGTAAATAGTCATGACATGGAAACAGGGATTACATAAGAATATTCTACAGGTACTCCTTTATCCATCAGTGCTTCCACCGCTACAAGACTTGTGCCTGCCAGTGTGTGTGTGTGTGTGTGTGTGTGTGTGGCCAATGGCCGAGCATGTGCAGAGCTGAGAGATTAGCGCTCTCTGTGACTGCGGCCGGCTCGGTGCGTGTCCTCAGCTCTCCGACTGTTTGCTGGAATATTCAGGGAAACGTTTTAATTTAGACTAAGAGGGAGCAGATCATTTGTGGGAACGTGTTCAATTCTAACAGTCAGTTGGCCTCTGAGGGAGGGGAGCTGAATGGTTTTATTTCACTTTGGAGAGTTTACGCGTGTGGATCGCCTCATCAGTTATTAACATGGGACTGGAGCTCAACTATTTATCTGTTGATGACTTACTGTGACTTTATTTAAAGCTGGCTCCAACTTCAAGTAATGACAGGGATATTGAAGTTGGACAGTGGACCTGCTATCATGACATTTTTTCTCGTGATTTTCTGGACTCATCTCAAGTGGTATCATAACAGATAACCCAGAAAAAAGTCTGAGTTTTGAAATAGACTGGAGTAGGACTGTTAGCAAAGTTATTTAAAACAGAGGTTTTTACAGAATCTGTGATCAAATGGCAGAGGAATATGAGCAGTCTGGTGTGTCAGAGTTTATTAAAGGTAAGTTGGTTTTATGGTATTTTATACAGAATATGATAATCTGTATAAACCTCCAGGAGGTCAAGATGATGTTATGTGTAATCATTGGCTACTGGAAAATATATATGATGTTTTAAATATAGAAATAACATATTTAGATATAATAAATAGATGTGACAGACTCACTGTAGATTCCCTCAGTGTGTTTGTGTCATGGAGCCAGTTACAGTCGCTACTGAAAAACTCTCACTGAATGGTTACTGTCATTTGTGTCTCCTTCTCACAGTCATAACAAACCTAAACATTCAGAGGTGACTCATAAACTTATTTTTAGATTCATTTTGATTTTCTTAGGTAAGGAACAAAATTATACTCTATGTATATCGCAAATAATAAATCAGAAATAAAACACGCCTTATAACTGCAGAACAGAGTATAATCATGTTTTTTACAGTATCAAAGTAAACCAGTAATAGTTATTTGTCCATGGATACAACAAAATGGGATTATGGAAATGTGGAAATTAATATATTTGACCTATGAGAAGTTTGAATGTCTGTAGTATTATCTGTTTCTCTATACAGTCCAGTGTTAACTGCACTGTATGATTTGCTTGGGAGGAAATGTGGGTGGATGTTCTACTCTGTGCCCAGACATGAGGCCAAACCTGTCTGTGATCCAGCTGAGCTCACAACACATATCAATAATGTCATTTTATCTGTCTCTGTGTGTGTCTGTCTGTGTGTGTGTGTGTCTGTCTGTCTGTCTGTCTGTGTTGGTGCCACAGACCGGCTGTACTTTGCCACTCTACGTGTCAAACCAAAGAATACAGCCAACACACACTACTTCAGCACAGACGAGGAGTTCGTGTATGAGAGGTAAGGCTCTGTGATAAACAGCTGGATCACATTAACATGGGTCAGTCACTCCTGGTTTTTCACAAGAAAAGTGTGATTTTATATCAAACTGGAGTTTGTGCTGTAATACATCAATATATTCTCTATGGATGCCTGACTGAGGATCATCAGGTAGTTTCTGCCAACCACTCTTTTTCAAAGATTAAGAGACTGGAGCTTTTGGGGCCTGATGGTGCTGGTGTTTGTGAGGGTCTGTATGTGACTGTGTGGCTCAGGTGAGCAGCATGTCTGAGTGAGTCAGTTAGTTTACTGGCTTAAATGTGACAAACAACTCAAGATTATGACATTAAAAATGATTCAGTCCAAACAATATTCCAAATATGATATCATTCTGTCAGCACATGCATGAATTTACAAAGCAACAGAGGTTTTTTCCAGCATCTTCATGCAGACATGCAACAGACTTTCTGTTCTGTGCCTCATTAATTCCTGACTCCATCTAACTTGTTCAATATGCAGCATGTGGTGACAGAAGGAGCCTTAAACAGAATTACTGACTGACTGTCAGTAAGGTCTACTGGTTGTATAAAGTAAAGGTGTTAATTCAGAGTGTAGTTCACACTTCATTGTGTATTTGCTTGCCCAATTTTTCATTTCTTCTTTGTCTGTTCTGATGCAATCTGTCACCTCCATTATTTGAATAAATTCATGCATGATTCTCATGTATAGTTAGTCTGAATGGACAATCCAACAAATCATCATCTATGTCAAGCCAATAGTTTGTCATACTCCTGGACACTCATTTTTATGCCATGTTTTCAGGGTGTCTGTCCATTAATCTGTCCCACTCTCGTGAAGCTGATATTTCAGGAACAGCTTTGAGGAATTTCTTCAAATTTGGTACAAATGTTTGCTTGCTTTTAAGAATGAATTTACAAGATTTTGGTGGTCAAAGGTCAAGGTGTTTTGTGGCAGCACAAAACATGTTTTTGGCCATAACTGAAGAATTCACACACTAATTAACTGGACTGGACTGGTTGGTGGAGGCATCCTGAGCTTGTACAGGGGACCAGTGGAGGTAATGTAGCCTGAGCAGGATCAAATGAAATGTCTGGGCAGGTTGAAGACGACACAGGCTGCTGCATCCTGCATCACTTAGAGGAGTGACTGCCTGTGAATAAAGTTGTTGAAATAGTCCAGTCTGGTAAGGATATTATACATGATCGTAACTTATTTATAGATGATGATTAATGTTGCTAGTCTCATCAGTGTCCTTGATATTGCATTAATAGATTAGTGGTGATATAACCCTCTGCTGTCACAGATTCATCCAAAGAAAAGGTTAGAATCTCCTTGGTCACAAAAAATGTTTCATAAACATGTCCTTAGATCTTAATACCATAGCTTCAATTTATACAATAATTAATGATAATAATAATAAGGATTTTTTTTTACTAGAGGAAAAACCTGGATAAATGAGTGGAGAAACATATTCTTCCAAACAGTGCACTATGGGGCTCACTGAATGAAGATGGTGTTCCCAGTCACCAGTTTTCAGCTGTGGGAGATTCTGGAGTGACATGTTAGACACTGTCTGAATGTCTCTGTGTGTTACTCCTGACACTGTCAAGCACAGTAGGCAAAAAAACAACCCAGTCATAGTTTTTCCCATCTCTCTCTTTCTGTCTTTAATTTCCTCTTTACACCAGTGAGAAAAAACATCATGACCACTGACAGATGAGGATGGATTATATTGTAACAGTGGTGTGGTCTGGGATATGTTAGACAGTAGGTGAACAGTTGGCTCCCATAGACAATGTGTGTGTTTGATTTGGGAGAAATGGGCAGATGTAAAAACCTGAGTGACTTTGATTAAGGCCAAAGCAGCATGGGTAGATGACTGGGGCTGTGGTTGTTAAAAATAATTTCCTTTCCTAACCACTTTTCCTCAACCTCGATGGGAAACTTGATGAGGTGAAGGAAAAACACAAAGGAGAATTGAAAAGGTATTAGGAAAAGAGAACCGCAGTATTTAGAGAACCCGACTGTACTTAGACTAGGCGTTTTTTAAAATCAACTTTATTTATAATACATGGATAACGTACAGTAATAAACTCAGTGCTATGAGCTACAATTCAATAAGGTTTGCTGTCACTAATAATAAAATAACATGAAAGGAATATACAAGTTGAGAAAGTTGAGCCTTTTGAATAACTGAAATAAGGAATTGTGTGATGGGTCCAGAGTGACATGTATTCAGACAGAAATATATAGTTTCCTGTTACGGGCACTTTGACCCTTTTTATATGTTTTTAAGTAGAGAAAATAAATTGTTTTAGAAGGGGGAAGGATTTTCAGAAGTTTTGGATCATGTCACAAACATAAAACAGGAGCTCTGTTGTGTCTACATGTACTTGAATCTACTGCAGTGAAACTATGACGGTGAGTCACTTAAAACACTGCTGCTGCAAGGAATTGTGGGATGGCATTCTCTCCTTTCCTTTCGTAAAAGGAAGGTCCAGTGTATTCTCTGCTAAAGGAGATAAGATAGGAAGCACTGAGGCTCCTTTCCTTTACATTTAGAGAATTGGACCAGCTCTGATCATGGCTGATACTGAGATACTCCCTGGTCATTTCACTCAGTTAGGAACCTTCTCAAGCAAAAAGGACTGTTTGACCACAGCCTGAAAAATTAAGGCATGTGGGTTGCTCCCAGTCAACAGGGGTGAGGACCTACTGACAGTGGGTCATGGAGGAACAAACCATGGACCGGTGAGTGTTGGGGGATGTGCTGGAACAAGTCTGAGCTGTAGAGAATAGCAACAGAAGAACATAGCATAACACAGATTCCATGTTAAAAAAATTTTTTTTTAAAGTAAAGCGATACCAATAATACAGTAGTAGTAATGATAGTAGTGATAATTAAAGTAGTAATTGCACAAGTAGCAGTAATACAAAAAGCAGTACTAGTAATATCTAATTCTAGCAGCAGGTGTTGAGTGGAGTTGTAGGAGCAGCAGGAGACTTGTCATCACAGATCAGACTCTACAGCTCCAGAGGCAGAAATACCTGCAGAAAGAGACAGAAGAGGAGAGAGAGATGGAAGAGCACAATACTACGGGAAAGGGAAGATATTGAGTTAGTAACAGAGGTTAGGGTAATATGGGAGGTTAGATATAGGTCTATAGTTGGCTAATATGTCTGGATCAAGATTGGGGTGTTTTAGAAGAGGTTTGATTACAGCTGCTTTATAAGACTGCAGCACAAAGCCTGTTAACAAGGACAGATTAAACATATGTAATACAGAACTACAAATTAAGTGATTAACGTGATTAATTTTGTCTCTAATAGTAAAAATTTTATCATTAAAAAAGTTCATAAAATCATTAATGCTGAGAGTTATAGGAATACATGGATCTATAGAACTGTGACTCTCTGTCAGCCTGGCTACAGTGCTGAAAAGAAACCTGGGGTTGTTCTTATTATCCTCTATTAATGACGAGTAATAGGCAACCCTAGCATTACAGAGGGCCTTATTATATGTTTTAAGACTGTCTTGCCAGGCTAAGGTTGGCGGTATGCCAAATTCTTTCAAGCCTACGTGATATTTGTTTTAGTGTACGGGTTCAAGGGTTAAATCATGGAGCTAGCCTCTTTTGCTTTATTGCTTTCTTTTTTAGGGGGACAATAGAGTCTAAAGTTGTACGTAGCCTGCAACACTGTCTACAAGATGATCAAGTTGGGAGGGAGTAGCTTCTGTTAAATTGAGATATGGCATTGGATTTAGGGCAGAGGGAATCATTTCCTTGAATTTAGCTACTGCACTATCAGAAAGATTTCTACACAGCAAAATCAAAAGTGTTAGATTTTCAGAGTTGAAAGTAAAAGTATAGTCATTTCAACTATTGTTAAAGTCTAATTCAACTACAAGATAGTTATTCTTCAGACAGTGTCAGTGTTGATACAGAGAGTTAAATGACACACTCTGCTAACAACTCTACAGAGTTGATTTCACTAGGTAGCCAGTGTTATTGCCAGAGGTCCAACGTGTCTGTTTTTTCCAGCATCAAGGCGGGAGAGCAGCCAGCTATGGTCTTTATTTTTGACTGGACGTGACCAGACAACACTCCAATTGTGACCAGGAGCATTGATGTGTGTACATGTTTTGAGATTATTCACAGAAATCCATGTGCTTGGTCTGCACAGTGGTGCAGTGGTTAGCACTGTTACCTCACAGCAAGAAGGTTCTGGGGTCGAGCCCTGGTTCAGGTCCTGGTTTTTGTAGTTAGGTAGTTTGCATGTTCTCCCTGTGGGTTCTCTCCAGGTACTCTGGCTTTGTCCCACAGTCCAAACACATGCAGGTTAACTGGTGACTCTAAATGAATTTGAGTGTGAATGGTTGTCTATATGTGTTGGCCCTGTGATGGACTGGCGATCCGTACAGGGTGTACCCCGCCTCTCGCCCAATGACAGCTGGGACAGGCTCCTCTAACCTTTAGAAAGTATTCATTTTAATCCAAACCATTACCCTAAACATAACTGAGTAGGTGATGTGCCTAAAGAGTTAGGACAAGTGACCACTATGTTCATTTAGGTTGGGGATCTTGCCTTCAGAGGTCTTGTAGAGTTAATGCCTCACCTCGTTGGAGCTGTTTTTTGGGGCCAACAGTATGTCAGGCGGGAGATCTTAATGTTTTAGCTCATTAGTGAACTTTTTTTTTTCCTTTTGAAGTGGCTTGACTACTGCATTTGTAGTCCACTCTGTCAAAGGAGAGCTCCTGTCCTATTAGAGTAAGAGATGTGTCTGGGAAGTAAACCTGTGATTTGTTCATTTGAATAGCAACCTGTCAGTGAAGCCTATTCATTCCCATACATGTTCAGCCAGTGTGTATAACTGCACTGTAGGATATAGGTCAAGATGGGATCAGTGGCTGTGCCCTCATGATGGAAAGGGATTTAGGACAAACACAGAATGACGCCAGTCAGACTGGACACTTAATCTTTCCAGTCCACCATTTTTACCTCTAACGTACACAGCAGATAGTGTTTGACCTGATAAAAAATGTCAGTAATGCACTGAAAAATAACATTTTGATGTTTGAGAAAACACCAAAACATAATCGTTTGGGTTTTAAAAGCTTACCAGCTATGTCTGTCTATTATAATATCTCTGTGCATTTAATACTGCTGTAGACTTTAGAGTTATTAGTTAAGTGTGCCAGTGAGATCAAATACAGAGATCAGTTTTTTATTAGTGACACAGTGACAGTGCTGAGGGTGAAACATAGATAGATTATTGAATAGACCAACATGGAAGCACAGAGCAGCTCATTATTTCCTCTCATGAAGTATGAGTACTTATTATGCAATGGGTGACTGAGGTTCACACAGTGAGGGCTTAAAAAGTGCAGCCCAGTGCAGGGATTCATCTAAAATCAACTACCTCAAAAAAGAAATAAAATAAACTGACAGAACTTTCCTGAAACTCAATTTAAAAAAAAGCCAGATGATACTATAAAAACTCCATGAATTGTGAGAGCTGTGTCTATGTTGTATTCTTTTGTGTGTTTTCACTGATGATCATTATATATGTCTAAGAAATTAATTTAGACCTTTAAAATGGTGACATTAAATTTTGAAATAACAATGAACATCAATAACAGTGGTGGTTGACATGACATTAAACTTCAGGATCAGACAGCAGGAATAATAAACCGTACTGTAGTAAACACACTATCATACAGTGTGAGAAAAGAGTGGTGAGTGAAAATAAAAAATAAATAAAGAAGTAAATTAGTGGCCTGAATTCAAAGGCAGGGAGCTGTGCCAGCGAAGGCCTGGTTGTTTGTTGTCCTCAATCTGCTCCTATAGAAACAGCCAGAAGGCCTCAATGATCTGGTTCATGAAGGGATTAAATGTTCAGAAATGTAGTCTGGGGACAGACATACAGTTCTGAACAAATATTAGTTATGAGTAGCTGTTAAAGAGAAGCTGAGGATGGATATGAACATGTTTCTGTGGGCCAGCCTTGCCTCTGCACTGTGGATCTGTCACAGCTGGGACAGAAATCTGTGGCTCAGGCCAAACAGAATGATACTGAGAGAACTGGAGAGGAACTACTCAATACTCACAACGCAGAGGTCTGAATCAAATATCATTGTCATGTTTTGGGCTATAAATATCACATCCACTGATGAGTGCCAAAGTGTCCATTTTTACTCTAGTGCCCCCACTGTCCAAATACCCCTGTATTTTATGGAGTATGTTTGTCTGATGAGCTCATGATCAAAAGAAACACAAACAGCAGCCTAACCCAGCCTTGTAATGTCAGTGGGATAAGTAAGAATTTCCCATGAGATCAGACTATCCATTCAGCAAAAGATTTAGCCTAATTATTAGACTCTTCAGGTGTTGTGTGTGTTAGCTGATGAATGATATGATGATGGACGATGCTTTGTGATGTTTTTACATTCATATTGCATGAAGGTGCAGACTGTGGGGTTTGATGAACTGATTGGCCCCAGCAAAAGGAAATCCAGGATGTGAACATGTTTAAGAGGGTCACTGTACTCTTATCTCAACATGTCAAACTCAGACTTTCTTAATGATCTTAACTCCAGCTGATTATCAGTCTTCACAAAGGAGAGTGTTCTCCTGGCATGTGACTCTCTACAGTAAACTAGATGTTTATTTGTAATTACAAGCAGTTATGGAAGAAGGATTCAGATCCTTTACTGAAGTAAAAGTACCAGTACATTAAGGTAAAAACACTCCATTAGTCCTGATGCATATTGCATCAAGTCCTGCATTCAAAATCTTATCAATAAGAGTACAGAGGTATTAACAACAAAATGTATCAAAAGGAAAAGTACTCATTCACTCTGATCGTTACTGATGCAGTGTTTACTGTTTTAGATGCTTGAGCTTACTTACTACCACAAACTGCTACCACTGCTGCTTCTGGATTTTTCTCTTTACTTTTCTGTGAAATATTCATAATTTGACCCTAAACATCTTAATGCAATGTAGTAAGTATCATTAAAGCTTATCTTTTTTTTTTTTACTTTGAAATTGTAATCTGAAAAGTAACCAATAACAACAGTCATCAGAAAAGAAGGTGAAATGTAATGAACCAGAGGTATGTGGTAAGTACCTCAAAATTTTACTTAAGTACAGCACTTTCCACCACTGCAGAATTTGTCAGGAGGGCTTCATGAAATTCATTGACTACAAAGCCTGTGAATGTACTGCAGGCAGTTCTAGTAGAGTGGGCCACAGAGACACCCAGAGGAGGTTCTGCCATATTACAGCCTTCATCCTAATGTACAGTATCTTCCCAGTGTACACGCTGGTTTCTTCATCTATTCCAAGTCTCCAGTCTGTATCCAGGCCCTCAGAAATACTGAGGTCATACAGTAAATCACACTAACAGAACTCCACTCACAAAGGAATTTTTAACTTGCTATCAAACTATAAAATGTTCTGTGTATTTTAAAGAAAATCCCAACATTTCACATTATATTTATTCATGTAAGTAAGTAAGTAAGTAAATTATGTTCTCAGAAAATTTCATCTCCACACACTATATCTGGTATTTCTCTACATTGCTAGGTACTCTAAGGTTTTTGTCATTTTTAACAATGTATTGTAACAATGTAATTTGGTGAAAATTTTAGGAGAGGGTCTGTACTGAAACCTTAGAACCTCAGAACTAATTCACCATGCAATATTTCTGTCATGATTTTTGTGCCCAGAATATATTTAACTGTAGCTATGTAGGATTTGATACTGCGAGCCTACAGAGTATGTGAGTGAGCAGTCTGTTTCTCTGTGTGTTGCAGTTTCTATGCTGACTTTGGTCCCCTCAACCTGGCCATGTTGTACAGATACTGCTGCAAACTCAACAAGAAGCTGAAGGTAAGAGACTGATCAGCCCCGTCCTTTACATACAGGACATTCACTCAGAGAATGTATATAGTCTACACAGTGTATCATATCACTGCTGTCACTGTCACTGACTACTACTTAGGCATTTACTTTATCTCCTCAGTCCTTCACAATGTCCAGGAAGAAACTGGTTCACTACAGCAGTTATGACCAGAAGAAAAGAGCCAATGCTGCTGTCCTCATTGGTGCCTACGCTGTAAATATCTCTTTATTTATCCACCACTTCACCATCTTCACCTCTCCATCCATCTCTCTCTCTATCCATCTGTCCATCATAATTATACAATGTAACCTGTTCCCTCCAGGTGATCTATTTGAAAAGAAGTCCAGAAGAAGTCTACAGGACTCTTATCTCAGGAAACAACACAGGCTACCTGCCATTCAGGTACACACACACACACACACACACACACACACACACAAATCTATACTAACTAAAACTAAATTGCAAAAAGTGTACTGTATATATCCTGTCATGTTTGGACAGGTTTATGTTTTAGTTTATTTCATGTCTGTATGTAGCTTGGAAAACAACAGGAACACAAACTACATACAAACTTCAGCTTTGTTGGATTTCCACCTTCACTGCATCTTTGGTGTGGATTTGATTTATTTTTTCCCAACCTAACAGGAAGTGGAAATGATCAAAATCAGACTTTAAAATTGATTATGTATTACTGTAAGGGAGCATTTTAGATATTTTGCACTGCATCTGTGTAAAGTTAGGGGACTTGCAAGATTAAGATTCCAATTAAGATTGGTTAAAATTGATGCAGCACCCTCCCTGACTGTTAAACACCCATGTCTTTCAAACTCCACACCACCTGGGATGAATAAAATCCTCTTAATGTGTAAAAAAAACAACAAAAAAAACAACAAAAAAAAACTTCAAAAACTGTAAGACTGTAAAATGATATTGGTTATTAGTAGTGCTTACATCTTGGCTACATTGTGTAAAACAGACACTCGACATGTTCAAAATTTTCTTGATCCTTCTCTGAAACATCTGATGCCAAAAGCTGGAGTGTAATCATCACAATTAACAATTAACATATGTATGCATATCTGTGTGTGTGTGTCCCACAGGGATGCAGCAGTGGGAGAATGTTCCTTCAGCCTCACTGTGCTTGACTGTTTACAAGCAATACGCAAGGTAAAATCCTAACCCACTTTTGTTACATCATATGAAACTGAAGTAAGATATTTTAATAGTGTTTTGTTATAAGAAAAAGTTGTCCTGAAAAAAACTGATGTGTTCCCATTGGAGGTCAGAGGTCACCTTCACTTTATTGTTTACTATTACGTTCTTATTCTTAATCCTTTACTCTTATGAAAGTTTTCAGAGGTAAAAATTAAAAAAAGAGGAGAGAAATTACATCACAGTATCAGACTTTTTTTTTTTTTTTTAATCTCTCTCTCTCTCTCTCTCCTCCAGGCATTACAACATGGTTTCCTGGACTTTGAAAACTTTGATATTGAGGAATATGAACATTATGAGGTGAGGATGACTATAGCATAAACTGACAGAGCAAATGAAAACCATCCCAGTAACAATAAAGTACAACAGAATTATATGAAAGACAAGGAGCACTGAATGTTGAGAGACAGTGAGACATCACCTGTTCTCTGATGTAATCAACAGATATCAGAAGAAAAGTATTTGTGTATACAATACAATACCATGATTTTTACTTCCTAATATGGATGAAGCTCCAAAACCACTGGATCCTGTGTTAACTGTTATATAACCACTGGCATCATTTGATGCCCCCGTCTGGCATCTTTCAGACCATCTGTCAGAAATGTATAGTCTCCAAGTCTAAGCTGAGTTAACCCTGATAACATCACTATGACATCATCAGGGTCATTTTCTTAGACTTGACAAAGCTCTCCCAGACATTATACAACAGTTTTCACAGGATGAGAAATAAAGGACTTTTGGGTATTTCACTTTCATAAGCTTCATAAGAAAATGTTGAACTTATCTTGTCATTATGGTTCAGCATTTTTGTGAAATAATCATTTCATGTTTTGTCTGTTTTCAGCTGTAGAACAAATTCAAATAAATCAAATCATTTACTCGAATACAAATACTGGTGGCGACCTGATAGCTGAATGGTTAGGGCATGTGCCACATGGGCCTTGGTGCTCAAAGCAGTGAATCCCTGGTTTGACTCTTGATCTGGCTGGACCTTTATCCTATCAAACAAAAAAGGCAAACACAGTCTTTTTTAGGGAACTGTATAGTGGAGATATTTGCATATTCAGAATTCTGACACTTAGTGCACCAATTAGTATACAGGGGGTGATTTTGGACACAGGTGTGTACAGATTGTCCCTACAACCCTTTACTTGTTTTTATATTGAGAGCCACCAGGTTAGATTTGAAGGGGAATCTGCAGGTCATGGTTGGACTGGTCTTAATTTAAAAAATATGTTTGATACATAGTCCAAAATGTCTTCAGCGTGGTTTTATTTATTATTGCTAATAATGTCAAAGTATCATGACAATTTTACAGTTATATTCTAATTTAAAATGTCACACAGAGTTGGAGTACCTCTGTCTCACACCACATCTCCACCTGCCGTTTCTGTCTCTGTGTCTTTAGCGTGTAGAAAACGGGGATATGAACTGGATCACTCCAGGGAAAGTTTTGGCGTTCAGCAGCCCTCACCCTCGCAGTAAGATAGAGAATGGTGAGTCTGATCCCCTCAAAAACCTGTCCTCTAAACTTCTGGTTCATCCAATGTCAACACTGGCTTTTCTAAGGTCCACAGAAAGAAGGCAGCACATTTTTTACCACCTCTCAATCATTACATAAGTGATATACAAAGTACTGGAATGAAAATGTCCCAGCTTGTTAATTAATACCACTGTGATTCAGTGCCAGTAAATCACAGTGCCTCTTGATGGTTTTTCCAGGTTATCCTCTCCACGCTCCTGAGGCGTACTTTGCATACTTTCGCCAAAATGACATCACAGCTGTGGTCCGCTTAAACAGGAAGTTGTATGATGGTAGGCGGTTTGAGAACGCAGGATTTGAGCACCATGATCTTTTCTTCCTGGATGGGACCACACCCTCTGATCTCATCGTCAGACGCTTCCTCCATGTGTGTGAAAGTACAGAGGGGGCTGTGGCGGTGCACTGTAAAGGTAGGAGTAGTGGGGGTTTTTTGTTTTGTTTTGTTTTGTTTTTTTCTTTTTTTGCTCCTGGTAAAATGATGGAAAATCATATATAGAGAGCAGTGTGCTGCAGGTGTTAAAGCTTTTCTTCCTTTGTCTATAACATTTCTCTCCTGACCTTCTCTCTGTAAACACCCCATCCAAACATAGCTGGCCTGGGCCGTACAGGCACTCTCATCGGCTGCTACCTAATGAAGCACTTCCGGTTCACTGCAGCTGAGGCCATTGCTTGGATCAGAATCTGCCGGCCTGGATCCATCATTGGTCCACAACAGAACTTCTTAGAGGAGTGAGTCTCAGTCCTAGTTTCAGCTCCAGATGTGTATTAATCTGCAGAAATCCCCAAAGATGCACTGTTTCTCCTGTTTACATTTGATTAAAAAACTACTGAAATTGAGTGTTTCTAAGGATGTATGTCATCATAAACCAATAGGCTTGAGTCTGTGTGACACAGGCAAGGTAAGGAAATCCATGATATTGAGACATTGTTGTTTAGTTCTTTTCATTGGATTTGATGACAGCAACAAAATTATAGAACAATGATAATGATGACAAGCTGAGTCTGAAATGGTACTGTGCATATTACAAATCCAAACGCTGCACAGACGTCATTCTGCACAGTTAAGATCAAACATCCAAGTGAAATGACAACAAGCAAAACACATTTTTAAGTGGGTGGGTGGGGTCCATTTGTTATACTTCTCTTCTTTATTTCTGCTGTGTAATGACCAGCTTCATATGGACACTTCCATGTCTATAAACCATGGTTTAAGTCTGAAATATTGTTTAACTAATAACAAGTGAGGCCAGTCTGTAGAGATATTTGCTTGTTTCCCAAACATTTCCCTTTAACCAGATGATTTGTCTTGGTGCAGCTAAAATGATGGTAAAATGTTTTTTGATGCAGAGGAGATAGCTCTACATTTTATTTCTGTCATCAGTTATTGTGCACAGAAGAGATTTTCTTCCAGCAACCTTACCTGACCCAGGCAGGCTGACTATGCAGTGTGTGTGTCCTCCATGTGTGTGTAGGAAACAGCACAGTTTGTGGGTCCAGGGTGACGTCTATCGCTCCAAACAGAAACTGGTTCAACAAAGACTGAGTCGGCGGCAGCAGCTACAGCAGCATCAGCAACAGCAGCTTCACAGCCCTGACTCCGAGGGAGGGAAACAGGAAACCATGTCCCGCCTACTCTCAAGCATGGACGATCTGTCAATCAACACCACTCTCTACAAATCATACAGCTTAGATGAGGTTAGGGGAGGAACTTTCTGGTATCGTTATTATTGCTCCCTTTTAAATTTGATTTACCATTTGATTTTTATTTACCATTTGATCACAAACTGGCAATTCTCTCTCTC
>BRZM01001157.1:0-14424 GCA_033238685.1 Lates japonicus | reverse complement strand
AGAGGTTCATCTTTTCAGCAATTTGAGAGCAAGTGGAGGATGAACCTGCCTGAGACACCAGATGAATGTCAGGTCCGCTGATGAGTAATTTCTCCCCTAATCAGACACACCACTGCTTCCTGAGCTACTTCCCATCTGGAGGAATAAACCTGCTGGTGTTCTGCTTGTTAACGCTGTCATCAGCGACGTGCTGGCCCTGCATTTCCAGGATATTCTCCACGCTACGTCTGCACTGAGTTTTTGTGGAGATGATTTTACCAGCTAGCTGAAGGACGGTGTCCAACAAACCTCATCTGGGTGAATAGAAAAAGATTTTTTCTGGGCATTGCATCATTGTCTTTTGAACTGTGTGATAAATGTGATATCTGTTTTCATTTCATGCCAAAAATACAGTACTTTCCATATGTTCTGTGTCACTGTACTGCCTCAAAAAGTTAATATATAGTCAGTAATTATTAAATATCTTGGGCAGAGTCTGTACCAGCTGATGATTGCCAGTGTAATAATGATCCCATAACAACAACTACAACAATCAAACTCTTTTGCAGCTTTTTAAATTTGTGATGCTCAATCTTTCTTGTACAAGTCTCCTCTGTTGAGTATAAAAGTGTTTGATCATCAATACACACAAGAAAGAGAGAAAAACAGAGAAATGTATGCTTCTCATTTTAATTGCCTGTTTGTACTGCGGATCATGACTTTAGTTATGAGAAATGCATTAGCATGCCTGTTAAACACAGCTTTTTTTCTTTCCATGGCGTCTCAGGTGCCATCTTTTCTCACATTGTGTAAACTGAACCCTCCGTCTGGTTCCTGTGTTTTGCACATTTCCTCCTCCACTGCAGTGAAAAGAGTAATTTGATTTTAATCTTACTGGACACAGAAAAAGAAACTCCATTAATACAGAAACAAATGCTTTCTCTGTGTTCACAAGAAACAACATCACAACCTGTTTGGAAGCCAGTTATGGTCCAGCATGCTTGTGATCCAAAGCATTGAGAACGGGCTTTTCAATGAAGTAGGAAACATCTTTTGAAACAAACAATGTTTGCATATTAAAACATTCTGGATTTTTCAATGACAGAGATGGAGTAGATTTTTAACTTAACTTTTTTCTTTGTGAAAAAAAAAAGGGTTGCAAACTGTTCTTTATCTGTATGAAACATATGGAAGTATCTTCATGATGAACTTTGTCTGTCAGCACTGTGCACACAGGGAGCAGGATGTGTTTACTAAGACTTTTTAAAATTCTGCTGCCCAGCCCATTGTGTCAACATCATCCACCATTTTTGTGATGAGATGATGACAAGTGACCTTTGGTGGCCAGTAAAGTGACAGAATGAGTGTGTCCATGTTTCCATGCTGCCCCCCAGCACCACCTCCTCAGAGCCTGGTTGGAGCTTTGAAATCTCCAGCTCAGCTCACAGCTTGTTAAGCTGGACTGTCTGCTCATCTTGTCCCACCCACAGACAAGATGCAGCCTCTCATCTTTCTCATAACTTGTGTGGCACTATGCCTGTGTGCGTGTGTGTGTGTGTGTGTGTTTGTACAGTATGCACACACACACACACACACACACACACACACACACACACACACAGTTCACACGGGTGTTTGTGGGTATGTTTGCTGCTTTTTCTCACATTCCATTTGTGATTTTCTTTACATAACCAATGACCACATGTTTCTCCTCTTGTAGACTTTCTCTTGATATATTCTTCACTGCATTAATCTCAAGTGGTGCGTCACGAATGCCATTTATGTCTGATAACGGTAAAATAAACAGTGACTCTCCCAAGCTGTCTCCTCCAGGGAGCCGGACAGTGAGTGAGAGTCAGTACATGTGTAGTGTTTATTTGAAAAACCTGGCCACTACTGAGGAAAGTCATGTGGAGTTCGTAGCACTTTCAATACAAACATTAGCATTGTCTCAGGTTTCCTTTAGAGGAAGAAAGACAGATAGGGAGAGAGAGAAAAAAAGAAAGAAATGAGGTGTTGGTGGACTGTATGGGATCGCAGCGGCTTTTCCAGCCTAACCAGTGATTTTATAAAAAGAATGAGACTTCCCAGAGGACAGGCTCTCCCTGAGGTATCAACATCCGCTTGCCTAATCTCTGACCTCCATCACAAGCACTCCTCCTCTCTGCCTCTTTTCCCTCTCCTCTGTCTCCTTGTACCTGCAGCCAGGAGACAAGCAGATGTCAGCAAGGGAGCATGAGCATGGCAGCTAGTGAGTCGACGGAGAGGCACACAGAAGAACCTTCCAATGATATCATGACATGACAAATTATCAAGGTTAATTATCTGTCTGAGTCTGATGGCATGACAGCTCATTAAGGCATAACAAGGCTGCATATTCTGCCCCATCCCCCCTTTCTCCGTTAAAATTCAGTCTGCGTTGCAAGGCCTGAGATGAGGGGCTGAGCATGACCAGACAGGCACCATCAAGGAGCAAAGCAGGTACAAACTCACATTCATGACTGAGCATGCACTGGTGTCTCTAGCCAGAACAAGGCAAGAGGGGAAGGTTTTTCCACCGCCAAGCTGTAATTTCATTTTGCTGTGTGGCTCCATGTAAAAAACAAGGCGAAAAAGATGACTGCAAAAGCACTTGATACTATTTTATGTGTAAAAGGCTGTATTTTCTGGTTTAGTAAGGATGGCAGCACCGTAAATTAATGACTTTTTGATTTACAGCTGAACTGCTCTGGCAAAGTGTTTATAAAGTTAATGTCCTTGTCATTCTGAATGGAACAGCTCCAGAGCGTACTACATCAGTGTGCACCGAGAAAAATGTGTAATATACAACAGTAACACAGGGACATGACAAAGTGATGAAAAGTGTCTCTCCAATGAAGAACTTGGATAGTAAAAGTGAGGTTGTAGATTATGTGCACTACAGTTTCAGAGAAGAAATGAAGAGAGAAGCAGCTTAATACAAAAGAAAAACATCTGCAGAGTCAAATCATTTATTTATGTTAGATAATTGCACAAACATACAAATGATCTGAATGAGAGGAATATAAAACACTTTCTAAAAATGTTAGAGAGAAGTAGGAGCAGTGCATTCAATATGCTGCTGATGAAATGAGACTCAACTTTATCTGCTTCAACAATGCAAGAAGAATTTATTTTCAACTGACTCTGAAGTGGTTCTCTTTGGATATTTACTGAAATATAAACAGTGACTCCTTAAATTATTTCTGCACTTTTTATCATTCACAACATAAACGGCATACTGCTGGCTTGTCTGTCAGGCATGCACTTGCCTAAAGCAGTGAGGTTTCCTGCCTGTCAATCATTTGATATGGCTTCAGTGGTGTCCATGGAGATTTTAGAGTGGTTGTATCTATGACAAGAAGATAACTAATTTTCCACCCACAGTTTATTGGAAATTGGAGTGCTTTAGATAAAATATGACACTTTCAGGAGCACTTATGGTATTAAAGAATTTTATTTTTTAAGAAATCCACTGTATTGTCTGCACTTCATAGCTTTTTTGTTCCTTACAGTAGTCAGTACGCACTAAAATGTGCCAAAAGTTGAGTGAACGTTCCTACAGAAGCCCAGTATTCATATTAAATGGTGTTTTGACCTATCATTAGGCTCTGTCATGGGCATCAGGCTGTGCCATCATAACTACTACTACTGGGCCCTTTGAGAGGTAGCACCATTCTCTACAGCCCTGTCCTGACATACCCTGCCTTTAGTGCCGTCTTTAAATCACTCAGCCAAGCAAAGAGCAAATACTCAGAGGCTTGATCTGGCTTTATATCTACTGTACATTGTATCTGCTTAGAGTGGCTGGCCCTACAGGCTTGAATGTCAACTTCATATGAATTCAGTGGCCAGTCTATGTATATCTGGTTCCACCAGTCTTACCGATAGCCTCTCGTTAGCAACCTAGCTAGTAGGAGAAAGTTTCCCCGTCATACAAAAGAAAAGGCCATGGTATTAAATGAATTTATGTGTGAGTTTAGAAGCTAGTCATGGGCATCCTCTCAATAACTGGTGTTTGGTTAAGTTGGGCCCATGACACAGAGAGGCCTCAGTAGTGTGTTCCACCAAACACTGAACACAATCCTCTGTAGCATGGTATCTTCTTGTCTTGTAATATTTATCACCATCTACCACCGGCATGCTAGCTAACAACCAGCAGACAACCTGTCAAGCTAACTAACATATCACTGGCAGCATACTGCACAGTCTGCATGCTAACAGTTGTTGAGCTGACCAGCATACAGCCATTTAGTCTGTTGGTCTGTATTTATCCATAAACAGTCTCAAGGTTGCATTGTTTCCTCTGGCTTTTTGCTGCATTTCATCATAATATTTCTCTGGTATACACATTCAAATTGGACTTTTATTCCTTCACAAAATTGTGGCCAAAATCACTTCCCTTTGCTGTGTTAACATTTTGGTAAAAACTGGCTGAACACTCACTTGTTACCTGTTTGTTACAGTATGCTAATACGAGAGCAGCCTGATGTCATTTGATTTGCACACTTGTCCAGGAAAGCTTAGTTTTGTTTATGTGGTTGTTTTATGTGCATTAAAGGAACAGTGCATTTACATTTGGCTCCATTTAACACCTGCTATTGGTTGCCTAACTTGCAGCTTTGGAGCCACAAGATGGGTACTACCATCAACTCTACAAGTACTGATTTGTTTGCAGATGATTTTTACATGCTGTAATGTACCATGTTCCTCGAGACATAAAAGATGTTGCATTTAAAAAAGATGTTATCTGACAGATTAAACGTACTAAATGTTCGTTGTTGACAGTGAAACAGCAGATGAACTAAATGTGGTTGTACATTCTCTGAAGCAAAGTTCTTGGATCCCTTCTCTTCCAGCTGGTATTTTTATGAGAAAACCTTTCAGTTCATGTCAGCATTTCTTCACAATCCAACCACTGCAAAGAATGAGACTGATCGTGGTAGACTGGTCTGTACTTTCCACAGAGTAGCTATTTCCATCTGTATAGTGCGAGCTGAACACAGTTACAGTTACAGTTTTTGACTGTAGCAGCTTGGATCCACCTGCCTTCAAGTGCTGCTCTTCCCCTTCCTGTTATTCTTTCCTTTATTGTAAAACTCTCTAGCCATGACTGGCAGCACACAAACCTCACAAGTGAGTTTAAAACACATGACCTTTGTGAATCTGGTGGCTGAAAAGACATCTGCTGTAGGCTACTCTGTCGGTATTTATTAGCTGTCAGTTGCCTGGAATATAGATAGTTTAGCTCGGGGACTGAGCTATTTGAGCATTCCCACTTCTGTACAGTAAGAATGGAAGGCATACATGGGGACAGTGTGTATTATTTTCCAATCATCTTATATTTAATCTGCCATGGTGTAGTTTTTACATTTGTTCCCTTTATTGTATTTGTACATTTTGGGTCTAAAGGCTATTTAAATGAGTATCTCTGTCTCTACTTAAAGCAGCTATAGCTATAGCTGTATACTATCGGCACCAAACTTAAGATTAAGTTAGCAACTCGCTGGTGAACATAGCAGAGTATTTAGCTGCTGAAAAGAACCAGGTATTTCCCCCAGGACTTGCTGAATACCAAATAGAGAGCTAAAATGAGACTGAATATTGGACATAGATTCATTAAGGGGCCAGAAACGACTCTATATGACTGCAAATGTTGGTGAGTGTCTGTTGGATAAATAGGCAACTGTTTGCTAACAAGTTTACCATACCAGAGTAACACATGACAATATATATAATTGTGTTCACAACTTGCTCCCAGGAAAAATCTGTTATTGCAGGTATGAAGTCCCCATCCACTACAAAAATGTGCTTTGCTTTTTGTTACTTCTCTTGGATGTTTGAGCTCCTCTGTGCAAAACAATGGATCCGCAAGGTTTGAAGCTAGAAGGCTGTTTTCACATTCATCTGCTGAATGGGGAAAGTTTCTTTGTGCTTCTTTTAAATCTCATTATAAATGTGTAAATAAAACAGACTTTTTGTGACTAGTTTATGCACTAAGAATGGGTTTTTTATTGAAGCAGGAAACATCTTTAGTGTTGTAGGAGTTGATGAACGATATTTGCATACTCATAGAGTCTGGATTTTTCAAGCTAGGAGAAGGAACAGTAATTTTACGAATTTTTAATAGGACTTTTTTTTAGGGTGAAACATATTTAGAAACAAATTATTATTCAAAGCTGAGGATCTTCGAGTCAAACTGCAATTTATACAATCAAGTATGGAAAGGGTAAATGTGTAACGCAAAAGATAATCTATTATTAATAGTTCATTTCTTAAAAATTCTGAATAATATATGTTTCTCAAATTGGTCTTATTTTCTCACTTCTATATACTGTTTTGGCAGAATGTGTCGGTTAACTCCATGTAGTCACATTTCTAAGGTTTCAAAGAAATAATTACCTTTCCCTCCTCTGTGTCTAGTATGTCATGGAGGTCAGTGGGTTAAACTGACAGGAGAAACTTGTTCTTACTGTGTTGCACAAATGTAATCAGATCCAGGGGAACTCAGTCATGAAACCTGGTGTTTGCTGCTGTTACTGGACTGAACCCTGTCCCACAGTGGCTCTTTAAGCCCCACTCTGGTGACAGGGAGGCAGGACTCAAAGAGAGGAAGTGTGTCTCTCTCAGCTCATTTGAATAAGGTCACACATTTATTCTAAAAGGGGAAGTGTTGATATTCAAACTGACGAGTTACTATGCTCGCCCATCTGCTCCATCTGACAGTGTTTGCCATGTTGCATGAGACTAAAAAGCCTGACTCATCCCTGATTACAAACTAAACAACACCCCTTAACTTTGACTGGGGAGGGAAGTCCCTATATGAAGGGCCTGTGCACTTTGCCACCAGCACTTGTGTCATCAAGCCGCCATCACTCTGTGTTGCGTTGTCACACTGAAGACTGATGAAAAGATGATGAATGGAAGAGATGCTGACAGTGAGGAGCCATCTGTCCCTCATTAAAAACAATTGGAGGGAGGGGAGAGCCAGGTCACCACTGGACACAGCAGTCCTCATCCAGACAGACTTACATACAGCCACACACACACACACACACACTGTGAGAAATATTTCCCCTGGGATGCCGGACTCCCTGTCTGCCATGGCAACTTTGAGTGCAGAGAAACTAGTAAGAGTTGCTTCCTTGTTAGGAAGCTTGAACAGTGCATGTCAGGAAATGTGTCAAAGGACAGAGTGTGTGTGATTTGCATCCTGCACAGACTTCATGTGCACCTTGTTAAAGCACCTGTAGGGTGACTGAGGTTTTTATTCAAACAACTGTGTGTGTGAATGCCAGCTGTTTTTACTGGACATTCTAGGGCTGAAGGTAACTCAGCCATATATGGTAAAATGGTAAAATGACCTTTGTCTTCTTTTAAAGTGCCTGTAACTAATATGTCATAATAAACATTTATCAAATCAATGTGTGTAATGTGAAAGGTGTCACTTGTATGAACTCACAGAGAATTATCACCCGACTCAGCAGTTCTGTGCTCAGTGGCCTTTTACCAGCAACTTTCAGCTTATTGTTTTGGTTTTCGGGTCTGCAATTTTACTGTTTTGGTTTACTTTCATAGCGTCATCAGTGAAGAATCTCTAAAACAAACCCTCCCTACACTACCTGCTCAGCACCAAACAGCTGAAAATGTTTGCAACTAAGGGGCGTAAATAAGTTTCCATTCAAAGCAGCCCAAATTTAGTTAACTAATTAATTCTTTTGGTTTTCTGTTTGTTGACTGGTGTTGGGTGTGTAGTGCAGAGTGAGTTTTAAGAGCTTTCTTGTTGAAAACATCAGTCAGAGGGAACCAAAACAGTAAACCAAAGCCAACAAACAGAAAACCAAAAGAATTAATTAGTTAACTAAATTTGGGCTGCTTTGAATGGAAACTTATTTACGCCCCTTAGTTGCAAACATTTTCAGCTGTTTGGTGCTGAGCAGGTAGTGTAGGGAGGGTTTGTTTTAGAGATTCTTCACTGATGACGCTATGAAAGTAAACCAAAACAGTAAAATTGCAGACCCGAAAACCAAAACAATAAGCTGAAAGTTGCTGGTAAAAGGCCACTGAGCACAGAACTGCTGAGTCGGGTGATAATTCTCTGTGAGTTCATACAAGTGACACCTTTCACATTACACACATTGATTTGATAAATGTTTATTATGACATATTAGTTACAGGCACTTTAAAAGAAGACAAAGGTCATTTTACCATTTTACCATATATGGCTGAGTTACCTTCAGCCCTAGAATGTCCAGTAAAAACAGCTGGCATTCACACACACAGTTGTTTGAATAAAAACCTCAGTCACCCTACAGGTGCTTTAACAAGGTGCACATGAAGTCTGTGCAGGATGCAAATCACACACACTCTGTCCTTTGACACATTTCCTGACATGCACTGTTCAAGCTTCCTAACAAGGAAGCAACTCTTACTAGTTTCTCTGCACTCAAAGTTGCCATGGCAGACAGGGAGTCCGGCATCCCAGGGGAAATATTTCTCACAGTGTGTGTGTGTGTGTGTGTGGCTGTATGTAAGTCTGTCTGGATGAGGACTGCTGTGTCCAGTGGTGACCTGGCTCTCCCCTCCCTCCAATTGTTTTTAATGAGGGACAGATGGCTCCTCACTGTCAGCATCTCTTCCATTCATCATCTTTTCATCAGTCTTCAGTGTGACAACGCAACACAGAGTGATGGCGGCTTGATGACACAAGTGCTGGTGGCAAAGTGCACAGGCCCTTCATATAGGGACTTCCCTCCCCAGTCAAAGTTAAGGGGTGTTGTTTAGTTTGTAATCAGGGATGAGTCAGGCTTTTTAGTCTCATGCAACATGGCAAACACTGTCAGATGGAGCAGATGGGCGAGCATAGTAACTCGTCAGTTTGAATATCAACACTTCCCCTTTTAGAATAAATGTGTGACCTTATTCAAATGAGCTGAGAGAGACACACTTCCTCTCTTTGAGTCCTGCCTCCCTGTCACCAGAGTGGGGCTTAAAGAGCCACTGTGGGACAGGGTTCAGTCCAGTAACAGCAGCAAACACCAGGTTTCATGACTGAGTTCCCCTGGATCTGATTACATTTGTGCAACACAGTAAGAACAAGTTTCTCCTGTCAGTTTAACCCACTGACCTCCATGACATACTAGACACAGAGGAGGGAAAGGTAATTATTTCTTTGAAACCTTAGAAATGTGACTACATGGAGTTAACCGACACATTCTGCCAAAACAGTATATAGAAGTGAGAAAAT
This sequence comes from Lates japonicus, assembly GCA_033238685.1. Lineage (NCBI taxonomy): Eukaryota > Metazoa > Chordata > Actinopteri > Centropomidae > Lates > Lates japonicus. The sequence continues at coordinate 5,180 of BRZM01001157.1, read as the reverse complement.
AAGACCAATTTGAGAAACATATATTATTCAGAATTTTTAAGAAATGAACTATTAATAATAGATTATCTTTTGCGTTACACATTTACCCTTTCCATACTTGATTGTATAAATTGCAGTTTGACTCGAAGATCCTCAGCTTTGAATAATAATTTGTTTCTAAATATGTTTCACCCTAAAAAAAAGTCCTATTAAAAATTCGTAAAATTACTGTTCCTTCTCCTAGCTTGAAAAATCCAGACTCTATGAGTATGCAAATATCGTTCATCAACTCCTACAACACTAAAGATGTTTCCTGCTTCAATAAAAAACCCATTCTTAGTGCATAAACTAGTCACAAAAAGTCTGTTTTATTTACACATTTATAATGAGATTTAAAAGAAGCACAAAGAAACTTTCCCCATTCAGCAGATGAATGTGAAAACAGCCTTCTAGCTTCAAACCTTGCGGATCCATTGTTTTGCACAGAGGAGCTCAAACATCCAAGAGAAGTAACAAAAAGCAAAGCACATTTTTGTAGTGGATGGGGACTTCATACCTGCAATAACAGATTTTTCCTGGGAGCAAGTTGTGAACACAATTATATATATTGTCATGTGTTACTCTGGTATGGTAAACTTGTTAGCAAACAGTTGCCTATTTATCCAACAGACACTCACCAACATTTGCAGTCATATAGAGTCGTTTCTGGCCCCTTAATGAATCTATGTCCAATATTCAGTCTCATTTTAGCTCTCTATTTGGTATTCAGCAAGTCCTGGGGGAAATACCTGGTTCTTTTCAGCAGCTAAATACTCTGCTATGTTCACCAGCGAGTTGCTAACTTAATCTTAAGTTTGGTGCCGATAGTATACAGCTATAGCTATAGCTGCTTTAAGTAGAGACAGAGATACTCATTTAAATAGCCTTTAGACCCAAAATGTACAAATACAATAAAGGGAACAAATGTAAAAACTACACCATGGCAGATTAAATATAAGATGATTGGAAAATAATACACACTGTCCCCATGTATGCCTTCCATTCTTACTGTACAGAAGTGGGAATGCTCAAATAGCTCAGTCCCCGAGCTAAACTATCTATATTCCAGGCAACTGACAGCTAATAAATACCGACAGAGTAGCCTACAGCAGATGTCTTTTCAGCCACCAGATTCACAAAGGTCATGTGTTTTAAACTCACTTGTGAGGTTTGTGTGCTGCCAGTCATGGCTAGAGAGTTTTACAATAAAGGAAAGAATAACAGGAAGGGGAAGAGCAGCACTTGAAGGCAGGTGGATCCAAGCTGCTACAGTCAAAAACTGTAACTGTAACTGTGTTCAGCTCGCACTATACAGATGGAAATAGCTACTCTGTGGAAAGTACAGACCAGTCTACCACGATCAGTCTCATTCTTTGCAGTGGTTGGATTGTGAAGAAATGCTGACATGAACTGAAAGGTTTTCTCATAAAAATACCAGCTGGAAGAGAAGGGATCCAAGAACTTTGCTTCAGAGAATGTACAACCACATTTAGTTCATCTGCTGTTTCACTGTCAACAACGAACATTTAGTACGTTTAATCTGTCAGATAACATCTTTTTTAAATGCAACATCTTTTATGTCTCGAGGAACATGGTACATTACAGCATGTAAAAATCATCTGCAAACAAATCAGTACTTGTAGAGTTGATGGTAGTACCCATCTTGTGGCTCCAAAGCTGCAAGTTAGGCAACCAATAGCAGGTGTTAAATGGAGCCAAATGTAAATGCACTGTTCCTTTAATGCACATAAAACAACCACATAAACAAAACTAAGCTTTCCTGGACAAGTGTGCAAATCAAATGACATCAGGCTGCTCTCGTATTAGCATACTGTAACAAACAGGTAACAAGTGAGTGTTCAGCCAGTTTTTACCAAAATGTTAACACAGCAAAGGGAAGTGATTTTGGCCACAATTTTGTGAAGGAATAAAAGTCCAATTTGAATGTGTATACCAGAGAAATATTATGATGAAATGCAGCAAAAAGCCAGAGGAAACAATGCAACCTTGAGACTGTTTATGGATAAATACAGACCAACAGACTAAATGGCTGTATGCTGGTCAGCTCAACAACTGTTAGCATGCAGACTGTGCAGTATGCTGCCAGTGATATGTTAGTTAGCTTGACAGGTTGTCTGCTGGTTGTTAGCTAGCATGCCGGTGGTAGATGGTGATAAATATTACAAGACAAGAAGATACCATGCTACAGAGGATTGTGTTCAGTGTTTGGTGGAACACACTACTGAGGCCTCTCTGTGTCATGGGCCCAACTTAACCAAACACCAGTTATTGAGAGGATGCCCATGACTAGCTTCTAAACTCACACATAAATTCATTTAATACCATGGCCTTTTCTTTTGTATGACGGGGAAACTTTCTCCTACTAGCTAGGTTGCTAACGAGAGGCTATCGGTAAGACTGGTGGAACCAGATATACATAGACTGGCCACTGAATTCATATGAAGTTGACATTCAAGCCTGTAGGGCCAGCCACTCTAAGCAGATACAATGTACAGTAGATATAAAGCCAGATCAAGCCTCTGAGTATTTGCTCTTTGCTTGGCTGAGTGATTTAAAGACGGCACTAAAGGCAGGGTATGTCAGGACAGGGCTGTAGAGAATGGTGCTACCTCTCAAAGGGCCCAGTAGTAGTAGTTATGATGGCACAGCCTGATGCCCATGACAGAGCCTAATGATAGGTCAAAACACCATTTAATATGAATACTGGGCTTCTGTAGGAACGTTCACTCAACTTTTGGCACATTTTAGTGCGTACTGACTACTGTAAGGAACAAAAAAGCTATGAAGTGCAGACAATACAGTGGATTTCTTAAAAAATAAAATTCTTTAATACCATAAGTGCTCCTGAAAGTGTCATATTTTATCTAAAGCACTCCAATTTCCAATAAACTGTGGGTGGAAAATTAGTTATCTTCTTGTCATAGATACAACCACTCTAAAATCTCCATGGACACCACTGAAGCCATATCAAATGATTGACAGGCAGGAAACCTCACTGCTTTAGGCAAGTGCATGCCTGACAGACAAGCCAGCAGTATGCCGTTTATGTTGTGAATGATAAAAAGTGCAGAAATAATTTAAGGAGTCACTGTTTATATTTCAGTAAATATCCAAAGAGAACCACTTCAGAGTCAGTTGAAAATAAATTCTTCTTGCATTGTTGAAGCAGATAAAGTTGAGTCTCATTTCATCAGCAGCATATTGAATGCACTGCTCCTACTTCTCTCTAACATTTTTAGAAAGTGTTTTATATTCCTCTCATTCAGATCATTTGTATGTTTGTGCAATTATCTAACATAAATAAATGATTTGACTCTGCAGATGTTTTTCTTTTGTATTAAGCTGCTTCTCTCTTCATTTCTTCTCTGAAACTGTAGTGCACATAATCTACAACCTCACTTTTACTATCCAAGTTCTTCATTGGAGAGACACTTTTCATCACTTTGTCATGTCCCTGTGTTACTGTTGTATATTACACATTTTTCTCGGTGCACACTGATGTAGTACGCTCTGGAGCTGTTCCATTCAGAATGACAAGGACATTAACTTTATAAACACTTTGCCAGAGCAGTTCAGCTGTAAATCAAAAAGTCATTAATTTACGGTGCTGCCATCCTTACTAAACCAGAAAATACAGCCTTTTACACATAAAATAGTATCAAGTGCTTTTGCAGTCATCTTTTTCGCCTTGTTTTTTACATGGAGCCACACAGCAAAATGAAATTACAGCTTGGCGGTGGAAAAACCTTCCCCTCTTGCCTTGTTCTGGCTAGAGACACCAGTGCATGCTCAGTCATGAATGTGAGTTTGTACCTGCTTTGCTCCTTGATGGTGCCTGTCTGGTCATGCTCAGCCCCTCATCTCAGGCCTTGCAACGCAGACTGAATTTTAACGGAGAAAGGGGGGATGGGGCAGAATATGCAGCCTTGTTATGCCTTAATGAGCTGTCATGCCATCAGACTCAGACAGATAATTAACCTTGATAATTTGTCATGTCATGATATCATTGGAAGGTTCTTCTGTGTGCCTCTCCGTCGACTCACTAGCTGCCATGCTCATGCTCCCTTGCTGACATCTGCTTGTCTCCTGGCTGCAGGTACAAGGAGACAGAGGAGAGGGAAAAGAGGCAGAGAGGAGGAGTGCTTGTGATGGAGGTCAGAGATTAGGCAAGCGGATGTTGATACCTCAGGGAGAGCCTGTCCTCTGGGAAGTCTCATTCTTTTTATAAAATCACTGGTTAGGCTGGAAAAGCCGCTGCGATCCCATACAGTCCACCAACACCTCATTTCTTTCTTTTTTTCTCTCTCTCCCTATCTGTCTTTCTTCCTCTAAAGGAAACCTGAGACAATGCTAATGTTTGTATTGAAAGTGCTACGAACTCCACATGACTTTCCTCAGTAGTGGCCAGGTTTTTCAAATAAACACTACACATGTACTGACTCTCACTCACTGTCCGGCTCCCTGGAGGAGACAGCTTGGGAGAGTCACTGTTTATTTTACCGTTATCAGACATAAATGGCATTCGTGACGCACCACTTGAGATTAATGCAGTGAAGAATATATCAAGAGAAAGTCTACAAGAGGAGAAACATGTGGTCATTGGTTATGTAAAGAAAATCACAAATGGAATGTGAGAAAAAGCAGCAAACATACCCACAAACACCCGTGTGAACTGTGTGTGTGTGTGTGTGTGTGTGTGTGTGTGTGTGTGTGTGTGCATACTGTACAAACACACACACACACACACGCACACAGGCATAGTGCCACACAAGTTATGAGAAAGATGAGAGGCTGCATCTTGTCTGTGGGTGGGACAAGATGAGCAGACAGTCCAGCTTAACAAGCTGTGAGCTGAGCTGGAGATTTCAAAGCTCCAACCAGGCTCTGAGGAGGTGGTGCTGGGGGGCAGCATGGAAACATGGACACACTCATTCTGTCACTTTACTGGCCACCAAAGGTCACTTGTCATCATCTCATCACAAAAATGGTGGATGATGTTGACACAATGGGCTGGGCAGCAGAATTTTAAAAAGTCTTAGTAAACACATCCTGCTCCCTGTGTGCACAGTGCTGACAGACAAAGTTCATCATGAAGATACTTCCATATGTTTCATACAGATAAAGAACAGTTTGCAACCCTT
>BRZM01001156.1:259838-309696 GCA_033238685.1 Lates japonicus | reverse complement strand
ACCATGGTATATACTTGAGAGGTCTGAAACAAGTGAGTAAGTGGGCCTTGGGTCTGTTGCCAAGGTTAAAATCATTCTGGGATGATTAAAGCTCAACTAGTTTAGTCAGAGTTGAATTTAGTTGAGTTTAGTTTAGGTTAGTTACTTTAGGTTTAACTTAACAAGTTAACTTTAGTTAACTTAAACCTGAGTTTAAGTTAAACCTGAACTAGAGTTTAATGTAGTTTGAGATGAGTCTGAGTTGATTTTTTAAATTTAGGCAAGTTCAGTTTAATTGAATTAGGTTTAGTTTAACTTGAGTTTACATTAGTTCACTTTGTGTTGACTTGAGCTTGACTCAACTGAGTTGAGTTAGAATTAGTTTGAGGTGAGTTTAGTGAAGTTTAGATTAGTTTGAGTTTAGTTTGCATTAACTTTATTTAAAATACACTGAGTGTAGAAATGTATGATTTAGTTTAGTTTGAGTTGATGACAGTTCACTCCAGTTTAGTTTAGTCTGAGATAACATGAGTTGAGTTTGAGTTGTGTAGTTTAATTTGTGATTAGGTTATTATACATTTAATTTAGCCTGGAGTCATTAAGTTTACTTTGAGTTGTAGTTGTCTCTAGCTTCTGATGAGACATTTAAACTTGAAAGAAGCCTCTAAATGGACTGTTAGTTTTGATCACTCTGAGGTTAAACCGGCTCAGTCAAAACGAGAAGCTTTGGTCTTCAGGTCGTCTGGAGGTCAAACCTTTGTTGGCTGCGTCCTTCAGAGGATCCGTCCAGTTCATCTCCTCTTTTTAAAGTGAAGTGTGAGGTCAGCTGACCAACAGGAAGTGAGGATGTCACCGCAGCGTCCGAGGATTAATCCTCCTTTTGACCCTGCAGACAAAATACAGCCCTCCCCTGCGGAGTGTGTGTTTGACCCCTCTTCAGCAGTGCTTGAGTTCGGGGTCGAGTGGTTGACAGACTCAAGAGTCTCTCAGAGTCTCTTATCTCGGCTTCGTGATGTTTTCATGCCTTGCTGCTTCAGCGCCGTTTAAACACGACTGTCAGAACAATGTCTTTTTATCAGTCTTCCCCAAACTGTAGACACAAAGGTGGAAGACCAAAGTGATGTCCTTTAGAATATAGTTTTCATTTTAATGGATTTTTAAACTCTGATTATTAGTCTCAGTCTTACTTGGTGATAATGATGCTCAAAGTCCAAAGTCCCATAATTTTAGAGACGTAAACATGAAGTATAACGTTTGTATGAAGTCACTCACTGAGTTAGTTGTAGGCGTTTTTTTTTTTACATTTTGGCAAATTAGTCCCTTTAAAAGTTGCTGAGTTATTTATCAGCAGCTTCTGTTTGTGAACTCACAAATGTACAGACGACTGTTACTGGATTATTGTGATAGAAGAGAACTTAAAAACCTGATGATACTCAGGGAAGTTCTGCAGCTAGACGGAGCATCTTTTATTTGAGTTACTCCTCAATGGAAATCACATGAAACATATAATTACATCCTCTGGAAAGTGGATTCACACAGAATCTAAAAATGTGTGTATCATGTCTGTGCGTTCAGATTTGACTGAGTTATGACTCTGCAGTTTGTAAACTACCGACAAATTCCTAAAAAAATATCAACAAAATTAAAAATAGTATCATTCTTTTCTCTTTCTCTTTTCTCTTCTTTTAAATAAACAGAAATTAAAATCTTAATTGGTATAATACACCAAGAGGCCAGCGTGTTACAAATTGGCCGGTTCATTAGTGTCAGGATCAGATTCAGCAGATCTGAGGTCAGGCCGAGTGAGACCACCAGCAGAGGATGGTGTAGGATGTCCTGTGTGTCAGCTGGTCTGTCTGCTGCTCTGCTCCATACTCAATGATGCAAGAAGCATCTGCATACTTTATGTACCAGTACAACAAAGTACAAAAATACTCCATTACAAGTAGATAAATGGTAATTACCTTAATTTACCTGAGTAAAGTATCAGTTTTGTGTAGCTGAAGTATCGAAAGTAAAAGTACTCAGTATTCACAGCTTCACGTATGACAGTAAAAGTACTTCATGTAGTTAAAGTATGACAGTAAAAGTACTTGTACTGTGACTGATCTCTGATCAGATCATTGATCCTGAGTCATCGATGCTTCCGCAGTATTTTCCTGCTGTACCTGCTGCAGGTGGAGCTGGTTTAACTACATCAGATACGGTCAGAAAGCTTAGTCCACTGGTTCCCAATCTGAGGGTTGGGCCCCTCCAAAGGGTCACCAGATAAATCTGAGGGGTCGTCACATGATTCATGGGAAAGAAGGAGAAACAAAGTCCTGATCCACCGATTTTTAACAGTGTTTTTATGTTTTAATGTAAAATTTAACTTTGTACAGTAACTAGTTACAGCTGTAAAGTACCTCAAAATTGCACAGTACTTGAGTAAGAGTACTCAGTTACTCTCCACCACTGCTGCTAGTTCTGGTCTTTTCGTGTAGAGCAGAGGATGTCGGTCAGATTTGGAGTCATCCTGGATGCTGGTTTGTTGTTGTTGGTGAATTTGAAGTGGTGCTGTTTGGTCTGGTGGATCTGGTCCGGTCTACATGACATCATTTTAATGTCATAAACATCTGAGACAGAGTTTTTATGAGGATCTGGTTTAAGTCTGTGGTCATTTCTGAGGCTGCAGTTTGGATTTCATCACATTATGAGGTGTTTTCTGTTACTTCATCAAACCCCTGGATGTGAGACTCTTTTCTGTGTCTCCATCTTGTCTCCTCTGATTGGATCAGCCGGATCGAGTGTCACAGCCAAGGAACCAATTAGCCGCTGACACTGACCTCCCCCCTTCCTCCCCTCCTCCTCCCCGCGGACCCAAACGGCGTCTTCGCCCCGGCGCGCGGCACAGCTGTCGCCGTATTAGCCTTCCGCCGCCGCCGCTAACCGCGCAGCCTGCTAACCCTGCTAACCCCACCGCCCATTAAAAATGAATGTGGAGGGGCTTTTAAAGTGGATGGGTGAGGGGCAGGGGGGAGGGGGAGGCTGCTGTTTTCCAGGGAAAATATTGTTATTGATCCCATCCCGTCGTTTTAGATGTAAACCGATCCGGCCTCAGATTTTTCTCAAAGTGTCTCGTTGTAACGTCCATCATCGCAGAATCCGATACCTCATTAACAATTCTGGACCTAATGCAGCAGGATAGAGGGGGAGGAGGAGGAGGACGGGTGAGGATGAAGGAGGGGTTAGAGAGGGGAGGCTCACGTCCCAGGAGAGCGTCCGTATCATCAGGCTGTTGTCGCGGCGACGAGGACGATGGAGTCGAGTTATGAAAATGAAGTGGGCGTAATTGATTGGGTTGGTAAAGTTTTTATTCCTGCTTATTGATTCGCAGGCAGCGAACAATATTGATACCAGCAGAGGAACAACTCGATATGAAGTGAAACATAAACACGGCGGCACCGAGGGGGGAGGGAAGGGGAGGGAGAGGAAGAGAGAGGGAAAGAGGGGAGGAACGAAAGACAAGTAAAAAGCGAAATCAAAACAGGTGAAAGAAAAGACACAGATCTGTAAGAATGAGGAGAAAACAGAGCGACAAACAAACGAAAGGAGAGACGATGAAAAGTGAGAAAAAACATAAAATATGGATAAGTACTGGAGGAGAGGGGAAGATGGATGAGCTGCAGAAGTGACTGTTAAAAGAAAAAAGGTTGCAGAGAGGTAAAAAAGATGGAAGGTGAAATATAAAGAAAATAAAAGTGTGGATCCAAGAAAACTTTGTGTTTGAGTGTTCAGGTCATCAGATGTGTCGGACAGATTCAAACAAACACCTTCTTACCTGTATCTGGATGATTACCTCTCATCACAGGACCTTTATGTTTACACCTGACGTTAATAACAAGAAATGTTCACACCAAATCATTTTGACAGAGCGACAGCCAATTGGAAAAGTCTTGAAGAACAGCTTGAAGGCAACTGGACTCCTTTAGGTTTCTTGACGTTTCACCTCTCATCCGAAAGGCTTCATCAGTTCTAGTTATTGTATGTTTGTAACAAAGTGATGTAAGATGACCTTTAGTGTCATGGAAGGCGCCATTGAACAAAATATATCATTATCTTCATCACCATGAGCACACACACTGTCCTGCCGCCACAAATACTCACTAGAGCATCAAACGTGGATTCATCCGCCGCTGAAAATAGTCCCCAACAAGTGCTCTGTTTCTTCCTGCTGCGGCTGTTTTAGTTAATTATTGACACAACTTTATATGTATTAGGAAAATGAATAAATAAAACAAGACTTTGACACTGAGAAACAAGATTAGTGAATAATTTGTTAATATTTTACTTACGACGTCGAGATTCCCTGACAAACTTGGTATCACTCGTTAGCAACCGCCTTTTTTAAGACACGTAAAAGCTTCAAACATCAGGAGTGGGGGATTTACTGACCCATTTTATGTCAGAGAATAAAACCTGAAAATGTCTTGAGCTTGTGTTAAAACCACAGACCTTATTTCAGACATTTAACCAGAAACACACTGACTTTGGGACGAGGGAACAGGAAGTGCTAATATGCTAACATGCTAACAGGTTCATTTCTGCACCAGCCTTTGTCACAAAATACAGATGCTAATACAAACTCTCAGGTATTTTATTTGCTGAATTAACAAAAACAGCCCACACTACTTTCAGTCTTAAATCAGAATATAAAACTACCTTTACAAACATTCTCCTCTAACTTGTTGTCCAGCAAATTATACGTATAAATAACTTTTTACACCACTGCACACACACACACATATACACGCTCACGTGTCAAGTCATATTGCATTAACACACACACACACACAGAGTGCAGGGCAGCGCGGTGTGTTAAAGTGTGTTAACCACATTAAAGGAGCTGTATAATGTGCAGCAGCAGCCTCCAGGAAACCCAAGCTGCTCTAAAAGTCACATTATAAATTTTTGATCAAATTGAGGATATTTTCCAAACGGCTGAAACCCGACGCCATATTTTCAGCCTCTGGTTTCCTTTTTCTTTTTCTTGAAGGAGCCGCGGCGGCGTTAATGCGGCCTCTCTCCGGTTTCTGTTTGTCGCTTCCCAGTGTTCGTGTCTAAAAACTGGTGATGAGATTTGCATCGAGCGGAGAGGCACTAAAACCATCAAACCCACCGCCGTTTGGTCGGGCAGGATGGCAGGATGAGAGAGGGGAATGTAACCAAAGCTTCCAGATCTGTAATCGCCTTACAACACACACACACACACACTCTCTGTGATGGATAAATAGACTGCACACACACTCAGAGAGATGGACACATTAACTCGCACCTCTGTCTCTCAAGTTACATCTCGCTTTACATCCTCGCTTTTCCTTTTTATCCCCCTCCTCTTCCTCTCCTCCCTCTCTCTCCGTCTTCATCAGGAAGTTTCAGATCGTTAAAATGTTTGTTTTGCTTCCACGTTTAGCTTCGTCGTCTCAGTGACTCACAGTGAAGTCAGCGGTCTTAAAAGAAAAAGGAAAAAAAAAGCAAAGCTTCAGATCAAGGTTACGACCGGCAAACTGTAAGGTCAGAGGTCGAGTCTGCAAGCTGTTTCGAGGCTCCGACTCCTTCGATCCTGATCTGAAGATGCCTCTGTCGAAGGCGAGATCTGAAAACGTGACCTCTCTCCCTCCAAAAACATAAATAAATAGGAAATAAAAAGAATATAGGATCATATTTAACTAAAAGCTGATTGTTAGAGGTAAAAATGAAGCAGCTTGGCTGTTATCAATAAACACCAAAAACGTACATACACTTACCGTAAAGAAAAAGGTGTTAGAAATGGACTGTGATAGATTTATAATCACCAAAAGGAGCCTGCTCATTCATGCACTAATCCAAAATGGCCAATCATGTAGTAGCACTACAGTGTATAAAACCATGCACATAAAGGTCAGGAGCTTCATTTTAGAATTCTTTGAGTCTTTGGAATCGGTACAGTTTTGATCAAGAACACTGAACAACTGCTGCAGTGTAATCCAGTGGACGTTTGTCCACGTTCAAGTACATCCACTAAGACTCAGATAGTTATTCTAAGAGTCTGACAACATTATGATAGGATTCCTACAGAGACAGAGCTTTTTATTAAAGAGGAAGATCCTTTATGTTTAATCAGAAACGTCACTGTCTATTAATGCCAGACTCCATTGAGAAAAAGAGGAATTTTACCAAGCAGAACACAGGAGCTGCTGGAATACCACTGCCTCCATCTGTTAGTTTGTTTTATTGTGTGATACTTTTACTCATACAAAGTATCTGATTACTTCTTCCACCACTGAAAGTCACACAGTAACACAAACACACTAACAGATGGAGGCAGTGGTATTCCAGCAGCTCCTGTGTTCTGCTCTGTAAAATTCCTCTTTTTGTCAATGGAATCTGTTTTGTGTTGCTTTCTCAGACACCACGAACGCACCACAACAAACACACAAACAAAATGCAAACTCCCTCTCTTTCTGTACACACACACACACACACACACACACTACTCACACCACACACACAAACACACTTGGAACCTCGGCTTGCACAATCTCGCACACAACCCTCTATAATAAACTCTTCAACAGCTGCAGCTCGTCACCACGACAACCTGACATCAGTAACATGATAATCAATCAATTAATCAATGGACATTTATCCAAGAGCGCACACACACACACACACCCTCCTCTCTTTCTCCCTCAGTGTTTATAGTCCTGGTTAGTGATGGCTGCTTCAGGACCTTCCTGTCGTCACCACCATCAGTCAGCAGATATTACCCTCGTCTGACCACACACACACACACACCTCATGAGTGTGTGTGTGTGTGGGTCAGAGTGTGTGTTAAATATTTCCCCTGCAGGCTGATGTGAATGGTGGACAGATCCTCCATCGCCGACTAAGCTTCATGTTTTAGAGATGTGGTGTGTTAATAAGAGATGAGTGTTTACTGCAGAGCCTAAGTGTCTTATACACACACACACACACACACACAGAGCCCCGTCTCATATCTGCTGCTGCGTTCACTGCCCGTGCTCTGGCATGTTCCTTATTTGTCTACATTGTTTGTACAGTTATTTGTGTGCTGCGTTCAGGGGACGTGGGATTACCAAGCACTGAGAAAGTCCAACATTTTTTGGGACTCTTGTGGGCCATCTTCCTCAGAGCCGGATGACAAGATGGATGTCAGTTTAATATCTATTCCACACAGCATCCAACATCCACAGATGTTGTCAGTCAGACTGATTTGGTCTAAATTTAGCCCTTTATTATTCTGATTACATTGCAACATAAAGTACAACTTAAATTGATTTAACGTGCCTGTACACTGTTCACAAACTACAAAAATAACATTAGCTAGCAGGATAGCATTCATTTTAAAGTTCCTATTGTTTTTTATTGACTGTTGACATAATTTCACTTATGCTAACATAAGCTAGCATGTTAGCTTGCTAACTGTATACTGAATAGAAGCAAGGGGGACAGCTAACGTTTTAATTTTCAGCAACAATAATCACATAAAGCTTTGGTGTTATGGGCAGGAGTTCAGCCTCAAAACTTTATTCGTACGTGAACGACATCTGTTTGTAGCATCTAGAATCAAAACTTGGCTCTGCATGTCAAATTATAAATATTATTTGCTTAGAATTCATGATTTAAGTCATAACTCATTTTATTTTATTTGGGGAAACCTCTCATATGTTTACTTAAATCACATTAACATTAAGCTAACACAGGTTGTGTTTTGCACCAAATTTTAAGTGTAATTTCAGCATTGGTAAAAAAAATAAAAAATAAAAAATTAATACCCAGCCCAGGCAAATCATTAGAAAAATAACTCAAATCTCCCACACTTTCTTTGAATTTGAATGCAGCAGCACATAATGTAACAGTGCAGGTTTCTGACCAGTGTTTGTAGAGATGGTCAACACACACACACACACACAGACACACACACACGTGGCTGAAGCAGTAATGTGGTTGCAGTCTGGTTAGGATCGATTTCCTGCCCGCTCGCTTTAATAAATGTCTTCCCGAGTCATTAAAGGAGGAGAACGCATCAGCTGCATCGATCTGAAGCAGTTCATCACACACAATATTCACTATTTAGTCCAAACTGATGGTCAAGAGTCTATTACACAGGGTGGATCACACACAGGAGAGAGAGGGAGGGGGGGTTGGTCATCAGTCATCACAGGCTTTCACTGTGTTTTACTCTGTTTGTTTGTTTGTTGCCGGTCAGTAACGGTTGATTTACGTCCAAACCTCAGCCATTAAATCCCACGTTGTGACGACAACGAAGGACGGTAGTTTATTGGCCATGTTTTGGGCCAATCAGCGGCCATGTTGTAGGTCACGCACCGACACCGAGGCCTGGTGAGGGAGATCATTCAGGCGTCGTACATTTTACATTTTACAGCCACTGAAAGGAATTTTCATACCTGTAACCACAGCGTTGTGCAGCTGATTTTGGTGTTTAAAGAGCGAAAGAAAAGATTTCAGGGTGAATCGATTCATAAGTCAGTTGATAAATGAGGTGAAACTAGAGTCTGTCAACGACCCGCAGACAAATAAAGGTTGGTTTAAAAAAAACATTAAGTTGAGTTGAGATGTGCCATCTGGGGTTTCAACCAGCAGCTGAAGGAATGTGTGTGTGTGTGTGTGTGTGTGTGCGCGCTTTCAGAGGGTGTGTTGACAGCTTCAGTCTTCATCAGGAGGATGTGTGTGTGTGTGAAGTGTAAGTGTGAGAGCAAGTCGTTCAGTGATCCTTAAAAATCTCCCTCATGTAAATTGATAGTACACCTTCTATATTGTGCATTTGTGGTGTGTGTGTGTGTGTGTGTGTGTGTGTGTGTGTGTGGCCTGTGTAAGTTAAGAAGCACTCTGTGACCTTTGACCTCTGCCATCAGCTTCAGTCTAAGCAGATGCTGTGAAAAAAAATACTTTTTTTTCATGTTTCCAGAGGTGGAAGAAGTACTCTGATACTTTACTCCTGTAAAAGTACTAATAGTATAAGTAAAAATACTCCATTACAAGTCCTGCATTTAAAATCCTACTTTAGTAAAGGAAGTATAATCAGCTTCACGTCAGATGATATGATGTGCAGTAGCAGTATAAAGCAGCATGAAATTATTATTACTCAAGTATTTTAAGTACCTCAAAACTGCACTTAAGTAAATGAGTAAATGTACTTTCTGTTACTGCCATAAGTAGAGTACCTGTTTGTTTATGTTTAGTTGTCGCTCAGTGGATATGAAACAAAGTAAAAGTTTGTTCCCTTGTTGGACCGTGAAGCACTTTACCTCCGCTGGTGTAGTTTTATTTCTGATCAGGGCCAACAACGATATATATCATGATAAACTTTTCTGTGTATTCAGTGAATTCATAGTTTATATATGGCCACGTGGAAAGGACTGTTTCTGTTTTAAATTTGAAGAATTTTCTCATTCATTCGTGATTATTATTCCTCTTTTTATTTACAACTAATGGACAAATGTTTATTTAAGAATAGAAAAATCTAAAATATTAACGTACAAAATATAAAACACGTTTACAAAATGTGAACATTGTACTTCCGTCGCCTCTTAAAAGGAAGTTTTTCCTTGCCACAGTCGCCTAGTGCTGCTCATGGTGAAATCTGTTGGGTTTTCTCTGTAAATTTTATAAGATAAAGAGTACGGTCTAGACCTGCTCTATATGTACAGTGCCTCAAGATAACTTCTGTTGTGAATTGGCGCTATATAAATAAAATTTGACCTGACTTGACTTGACTAAACCGTAGCAGCAGTGTGATGTTGATACAACAACAAAACACGGCCTCAGGTTTGAATTAAAGCATCTGATCTGTATCGTGTTATTTCACAGAATAAAACGGGACCTAAATGTGAACCCTGTGGTTCTCCACAGGTGACGGTGCAGAGGAGGAAACGTTCTGACGTGGAGATTTCACCTGAAGGTAAGAGACAACACAGTCACAGAAAACATGTTTTAACTTATTAACTTTATCTACATCATGAAAAAGTAGTTTGGTATTTGAATGCGTCTTTATTTGCTGTTGTAGCTCTTTGGTAGCGGATCAAAACACAACAACACGAGAGGAAACACAAGCATCTAATTCTTCATAAAGCCACTATCGTCCCAGATACAGAACCAAACCAACAAACCCAAATGTTGTTCTCACTGGTGAAACCATGTTAGTGTAAGAACGCTGGTAAACTGCAGATTAAATTTGTCAGTGCATCAGTCACACGCTCTTAAAGACAGAAACTAAAAATATATGGTGTTCCGTTTTGGAGGGCTTGACACAGACTAATTCCTGGAGTAGTGAGTAGTTTGGGATCTGAAGATCAGGTCAGAGGCGAGAAAAGGATCAGATTCTGCCCTCGTCAGGGACACCAGGGTTGTTTCCTCTTTGTTTGTTTGTGTGTTTGCTTTTGCTGCGAGGTGATCATCTCACACACACACACACACACACACACACACACACATTCAGTCATCCGCCGCCTCTGCCCTGCATCGCTGTTTTTCCTGTAATTGTCGCCTAGCAACAGGTTGGTGCCCTCTGTTATTATGTTTACTGGAAATGTTTGTTGTAAACAAGGACGAGGGAGGGAGGGAGGGAGGGAAGGAAGCGAGGAAAGGAGGGGAGGAGATGAGGAGTGTGTGAGGAGGTGAGCGTGCGGCAAAGCGACCCGCTTCTAAAATCTATCATTATCCAAAACAAAGCACTCCGCGGCCCCGGGCTGGCCACGCCCCCGCCTGACTCTCAGGACTCATTTTCCCATAATTCCCCTGACCCCCCGGCCGAGGCTAAGTAGCATTTGCCAACCAGTTTGTGATAATTACCACTCTGAAATGCCAGCGCGCCATGGGGCAAGCCCGCCGCCATGCTAGGGCAGCGTGCTAGCGTATGCTAATGGCTAAACAACATGATAAGTCCTTCAGGGTGAAGCGGAGGGTGGTGTTCATAATTACTGGTTAGCTGGTAACTGTTAGCTTGAGGTGGTAGCTTACTGTATGACTGGAGAGGTGGTTACACTTAGCCATTAGCTTACAGAGGGCCATGTGGAAAGGCCTTCAGAGGCAGTAATTAGCGACTAGCGGTTAGCATTTTCCATATAAAAGGCTGCGGACGGCCGGTTTGTGAAGTTTTAGCAAAGGAGGCAGCAGATCAGAGTCAAAAATATATAATAACAGGGTGGCTGCTCACGCTGTTTTAAGTTGCTCTGGAGGAACTTCAAACTTTTTGGTCAACTTACTGGAACCCAGAATTTTCAAAATAAAAGTCACAACAAAATAACGTCCCAAAAAAAGGAGACTGTAAATGGGTGGGTGTTTTATGTCTCATTTTCATGTCGCATATACACTTTCATTCCCCAAAATACCCATGTAATCTAAAGTAGTGGAGAACTGGGTCAAAAATAAAACATTAAATTTAGATTAAATTTCATTTTTAAAACAAAGCGCCTGACAATCAACGCACACTGAATGAATTAACTTAAATTCCTGCTTCAAATTATAATAAATGATTATATAATTGATCAGTTTAATCAATGCTGTAACACACAGAGTGACACCTACACTGAAAAACTCTGATTCTGAAAACTTCAGGATGAGTTAAAGTGATAAATAATCTTTCAGTAGACCATGTTTATGACACATGAAACAATAAACACAACTGGTCTTTCAGTTTCCTGGTAAAACTCAGCGAGAGTTTGATGTATCCACATGATATTTAGTGGTTCTGCAAAGTGTTGCGTTCACTACACGCTGACACAGTCGGACATATCAGACGCGTACAAGCTTGTTCTCCCCTGTTTAAAATCCACAGTGAATACACACAGTGTTTGATAGATGAAATAAAAAATATCATTTCATATCACATGATCCTCATCAGCTGACACAGTTTGCTGTAAACCTGACGTGAGCTCAGCGGACTGGCCCTTTACACTCGATGTTAGGTAACAGGTGAGATCTCAAACACAGAAACCCATCACTCTCAGCCGCGCAGGTGTCGGCGTCTTCACTCAAACCGCGGTTACCGTGGCAACAGCAGGAGATGAGGACGAGCCTCGACTTGCTCGCTCGCGCGTCCGGGTGCCAAGGTGCATCCTGGGTAGCCATTAGTCTCAGCCTGCCTCCCATCAGACGGGAGCGTGTGCGTGTGTGTTACACTGTTACAGCTTCTCTCTCTCATCCCATAAACCTCTGCAGCAACTACAGTGGATGATTAACTGTCTGTATGACGTGTGTGATTATTGATCTGATCTCCATCACGAGGCCTAAATGAAGCCACTGTTTTAGATTTCACAGCTCAGAGACACGAGTCGATCAGAAACAGATCAGCCAGAGAAGAGCTGCGAGTCTGCTCTTTGTGGTCGTTTTAACTCTTTTTGTGGTTGTTTTGCATCTTTGTGGTCCTTTTGCGTGTCTATGGGGTCATTTTTCATCTTTTTGTGGTTGTGTTGAGTCTCTTTGTGGTCATTTTGCATCTCTGCAGTCGAGTTTCTCTTTGGTCATTTTCATCAGTGTGTGGTTGTTTGGTGTCTTCAGTCTCTTTGAGGTCGTTGAGCACCTCTGACCGACTAGTAACCATAACTGACCTGATCATTGTGAGTTTCTTTGTGGTCGTATTGCGTCTTTTTTGGTCATTCTTCTGTCTCTCTGGTCGTCTTCACTGTCTTTTTGTGTTTCTCTTTTCTATTTTGCGTCTTTTCTTGGTCATTATTCAGCCTCTTCATGGTCGTTCTGCGCTGACTGATTCATAACGCACCTCATTCTACTGTTGACCTCAGGTTTTTACATTTGGCTTTATAAACACTGAATAAGGCGACTTAAAGTTTTACCTTCAGAGAAAGTGGAGATGTGAGATTCTCAGTAAAAGGTTCACCGGTGTCGTCACTGAGCTGATGAGTCTGTTTTGTGTGGACGTCCCTGTGCTGCACTTTTGTCAACATTTTCTGGGTCGTTGTGTTCGACAGCAGCTATCTGACCATCCTGTCACGCCGAGGTCACACCCGTGTGATTCAGTGAGGCGTTTACAGTCTGATGTGACGTGATGTGTCACCTGGGCGGGCCTGACATCCTGCAGCATCACAACATCACAACATCACAACACAAAAATCCTCCGTCCTGTGGCCTCTGAGTTCAGACCTGTCCAGGTGATGCTTCGCCACTGCCGCCGCCGCCTCATCCCATGATTCACATCACGCCAAAACACAAACACACACACACAGACTCCCACACGTGTGTGTGTGCATGAGTCACTGTGTGTGTGTCCTCTCCATATTTATTTGATGCTCGTCCATATTTGTTCTTGTGTAGGCGTGTGTGTGTGTGTGTGTAAATCTTTTTATGTCTCTCAACGTGTGTGTGTGAATGTGTGAGTCATTGGAGTGGGTGTGTGTGTTTTTATGTCTATCTCAGTGTGTGTGTGTGTGTGTGTATGAAGTGTGAATTGAACAGAGCTGTGACCGATGGGCTCTGTAGATCAGGTTACCTGTTTATAGAGCAGCATCTGTCCACCCTGTCAATCAAACAGAGAAAGGGGGGGGGGGCAGAAAGGGGTGAGATACAATGATAGAGTCAGAGATGTGATTTTCCTGTCTTTTACGATGGTCCTCTTAAGCCAATCGGGGAGGAGGGTTGAGACTTAACACCCTGTCAGGAGCGTGCCAGACCAGCAGGTGGCGACATCGCCCGATAAAACACCACAGAGTCAATGTGAAGGAACGAAGCAGGAAAATACAAACAATTTTCACGTTTTTTCGACTTTTTCCCAAGGTGCTGTGTGTCATCCGGACGCGACAGACGCTGTCCGCTCGTTAAGTCGTGATGTCACGACCGACAAAAACGTTGTTTCCAGGTCCAGCTTCGCCGACAAATTATTCACTGTCATTCTACCACTTTGAGAATGAAGAAAAACAAAGTTAGCCAGCTAACCTAGCTGATGTTAGCATCCGTTGGCGTCAGACTTTTTCTTTATTTGTTAGAGAATTGTAATTGTTTAGGTAGCTAGGTAGTTAGCTAGGTTAGCTGGCTAATGTTAGCATCTGCTGGTGTTAAACTTTGGAATGACACTGAATAGTTTTTCAGATCTGTTCAAACTCAGGAAACAGTATTTTCATCAGTTGCGACGTTACAACTTAATAAGCAGGATCTTGGATTATGTGACACTGTAATGTTCTGATGTTCGGCCCAGATGCTGGAAATTTGTCGGCAACATGGTGTCGTCAAATAACAGATTTTAACTTTTACAATCAGTAGTTTTCAATCTATTTATGTTAATTTTCCTTAAAGGCCTCATATTTTACATTTCTCTCTGTTCTATTTGAAGTGTTTATACCCATAAGAAGAAATATTTGCAGTTTTAAGAACTTTTTATTGGCCTGACTTGTGGAAAAAAGCTCCCCCAGCTCCAGTCCAGTTGTTGTCTTTGTGACAACAAGCTTGTGTGTTTTAAAGTAGTCACATGCAAAACTCCATCTATCAAACAATTTTAATTTATCAACAGCTGCTGTAATTGGCTCCTGGTCCAGCTTGTTAGCACTAGCGCTAGCTCAATAACACGCTCCCCCCCAAAAAAATCAGTCGTGTGACCTCACCTGGATGAGATCTGATGGTTTCCAGATGTGGTCTGGATTGTGTGATCTCTCTGGGATTTGAATTCCTTCAGCGTCTCAGTGTAATTTCACTCCACAATAAGTTTGAAGAGACTTGAGTTGAACAGTAGGATGTGAGGCGTGCTTGGCTGCCGTCAGTGTTAAATCTGCATTTTGTGAATGGAACTTTTGAATGTGTCTGGACGTCTGCAGAGGAGAGGACTCACCGTCTCTGAAAACTGCAGAGAAAGAAAAGAATAAAGAACAGAGAGAGATTTCCCTCTGCTTATTATTCTTTTTCTTCTGTGTTGAAAAGTTTCAGGAGAATTTAGTACAGATAGTTTCTACTCCTCCTTTTCTTTTTCTCTCCCTCATCTCTCCTTCCACCCTCTCTTTTCTTAGTTTCCCTTTATAGTTCTTCCATCCCCTCACCCCTCCATCTTTTCCTTTTCCTCCTCCTCCTTCCTCCCTCTCCTCCTCTTCCTTCTCGTCCTGCTGATCCCTTTTTCATTTTCCTTTGACTCCTCGTCCTTCTTTTTCTCATTTACTCCTTTTCTCTCCTCCTCCTCCTCTCCTCATCTTATTCTGCCTTCTTCCTCTTTGGCTCCTCCTCCTCCTCCTCCTCCTCCTCCTCTTCATCTTCATCCTCCTCTTCCTCTTCCTCTTCCTCCTCCTCCTCCTCCTCCTCCTCCTCTTCATCTTCATCCTCCTCCTCCTCCTCCTCCTCCTCCTCCTCCTCCTCTTCATCTTCATCCTCCTCCTCCTCCTCCTCTCCTCCTCCTCCCTCCTCCTCCTCCTCATCTCTTCATCCTCCTCCTCTCCTCCTCCCTCCCCTCCTCCTCTCATCTTCATCCTCCTCCTCCTCCTCCTCCTCCTCCTCCTCCTCCTCCTCCTCCTCCTCTTCCTCCTCCTCTTCCTCCTCCTCCTCCTCCTTCTCTCTGTTGTTCTTTGTTTGCAGAAACTCTCTTCACATTCAGGGAAAAAACCCCAAACCTCTTTCTCCTCCTACAGAAATCAATGCAAATATTTTCATCCTCTCTCTTTACATCTCTCATCCCTCGCTCTCCTTCTTATCCTTTTTCCCCTCCTCCTCCTCCTCCTCGTGTATTTCTCTCCAACTAAAGGTGTATTCCCACTAAGAAATCAATGCAAATGCTGCCATCAATTCCCACTTTCTTTTCTCTCCTTTTTTTCTCCCCGTTGAGCAAATCTGTCTTTTTTTGCTCTGAAATCAATACAAATATTTTCCTCTTTTTGTCCTCTCTCTCTCCTCCCTTCTCTCCCTGCCTCGCACGCCCTCCCTCCCTCCCTCGTCCTCTCTTTGTCTCTTTCCTCCAAAATGTGTATTTTTCTCGGAGATCAATGCAAATATTTTTCCCATTTTCTGTCTTTTTCTGTCTCCTGCCTCCCTCCCTCTCTCCTCTCTCTCTCTCTCCCACTCTCCCCCAGCCTCTCTCGCCCTCTCTCGCCCAGCAGCCGTCATTATGCGGCTGATTGCTGCGTTTAGCCTGGTAATTGAAATAATGAGAGAAGATTACCTCGACGCTTTTAGTCACCTCGTCTAATCCACCAATCAGCTGTCAGCAGGTCGAGATAGAGAGGTGTGCATGTCTGTGTGTGTGTGTGTATGTACAGTATGTATATGTGTAGATATGGATGTTTGTTGCCTATAGAAGCATGTTTGTGTGTGTGTTACATCTGCTGTCGACAGCAGGGAATCAGGAAAATCAATGACGCTGTGTTCCCTCAACATGACGGCCGCAAACAACAAACCAGCTCTGAGAGTGTGTGTGTGTGTGTGTTGCTGTTTTCCATCTGATGTCAACATTTTTTTGTTGTTGTTTTTTTCCCCCTGTGTTTATTATCTGAGGTGTTTTTTTTTTTTTTTTGCGTAGACTTTGTCAACAAAGATGTCGTCTTTGGTTCAAAACTGTTTTTTTTCTCAGGGTTCAACTTACCAGCTCTTTTCATCACAGCATCGACATGCTGAGGGGTCAAAGGTCACACTTCAGGGCCAATAGTGCAGAGCTGAGGAATGAGTCCTGAAACCAGGAAATAAGTTAGCAGGAAGTAAGTTAGCATGTTAGCACCGTCAGTAAATCCCCCACTCCTGATGTTTGAAGCTTACGTGTCTTAGTGATTTGCTAGTGAGTGTCTAAATAAGGATTCTGAGGGTTGTCGGAGACGTTAACATGAAAACCCATCTCTGATCCACCTTTACAGCCTCCGTTGTGTTTCTCACGCTCTTTCAAACTCTCACTAACTTTCTGGAAAAGACTTTTATGCAGAAGAGCTCAAACTAAATGAAATGACCAGTTGGAAGCTTAGTGGTGGAGGCGTTGACGTCATGTGACCGTGGTTGTAGTTGGTTTATAAGCCACAAACGTAGCTTTTTACTTGTGGAGATTAGATTTAGGCTTCAAACATCAGAACAGTGGTGTTCATCTGTGAAGATTATCTGATCAACTAAACCTGGAAGGATCAGAAACTTTAGCTGCTCACAGTTTATTTTCTGGAATAATCAAAACACATGAAATAATCCCATTGGCTTTTTGTGGAGGAACCAGGCTGATGCTGACTTCAGGTTGGACTACAGAAACACATCATCACTGCAGAGTTCTGTCGGTTCAGCCAAATTTAATGCAAATTTTAAGCAAATTTCCAGAAAGTAAAAACATAAGTGAGGTCTTGTTTTCCTCCTCTCTTTCATGGAAAGTTAAGCTGGGGAATTCTGGAAGTTTAAAACATGGGAATTAACAAGAACTTTGGGGAAATGTATGCTAACTGCATCATATACAAACACTTATGTTAGGCTACACTTGTTCACCATTCACTAGCTGCTTATTAGCATGAATATAGGCTCTTTATTAGTCATTATAAACCACTTATTAATCCCTAGTTGTGACACAGAGAAAGCAGAAACTACCGGTGTTATGACGAGTTTAAAGCGACTGACAGCGTCAGCAGCCCGGCAGGAGAGTCGCCAACAGCAGTGTAGTCTGCAGTGTTTGAAAGTTAAAGCTGCTGCAGTATTATCACGTTACAAAATACCTGTTTGAGCTGAGAAGGAAAGAAGAAGAAAAAGAAAACATTAAATTATAATTGTATTTGTATTTTCTGCTGGGACAAATCCCACAGAGTTCTGTACCATCTTTGTTAGAGTAAATACGTATATTTTCATTCTTATCCTTGGAATATCCCACAGAGCAGTTAATATCTCAGTGATCTCTTACATGGTGATGCTCCATCACATCTTTTACATGTAGTGAATCCTGGACTGAAGCTTTCAAAAGTTTGATCGCAAATCAAATCGTAATCAGATATTTTCTCCAAATCTAGTTTCAGTGGTGTTTAAACCAGCACCTCCTCCTCCTCCTCCTCCTCCTCCTGCTCCTGCTCCTCCTGAGTCTGGTCCACGTCTCTGTGAGATCTTCATAAGGATACATAAGTGACAGCACAAACACTCCTCCACCAACTCCTCCTCGTCCTAACTTTGTGATTGTCCGTCTCCTCCCGCTGAGCGTCTCCTCGTCCTCTCCTCATGGCCGGGGCCACCTGAGGCCCCCGGAGGCTTCATCTTTTGTTCTGCAGCGGCTCCAGCCCCCCCATCCCCATCCTCCATCCTCCCTCTCCCCCCGTCGGGATAAGCTTTTAGCCGTGTCCTAGCCTCGCAGGCTAACCGCCCCACAGCAGCTCTCACCAGCTTCCTCGCTGTTCCAGCCAAATGCCGCCACACAACACCATATAATTAAGAGCTCTGAATGCAAGCGGGCAAATGCAAAGCAATTTGGGACGAGGCGAGAGGCTGAGAGGGAAGGGGGGAGAAGGAGGGGAGAGGGAGGGAGGGCGGCGGCGTCGAGCCAACGGTGGTTTAAATCTAATTGAGCCATATCAATTTATTTCACATTTCTGAAATGTCACGCCTTGATGTGAAGCTGACCGGATTTGCATATGCACCGCAGCATGTTTTTACCTCGGCGGCAGAGTGTGGACGAAATAAATAGAGACAGAAATAAATAGAGAAGAGACGCAGAGGAAAATATCAGGGCCTTTTTCCCTCCGGCTGAGCGCCGGCGAGGGTGTGGCGACGGATGGTGGCGGCAGCGACACCACCTGATGTTTCCCGCCTGAGATTTTTTCCGATGGAACTTTTAAAACACAGGCGGTGGTGGAGGCAGACATTTCTGCCACAGAGAGACGAGGAGGCACTCAAGTCGACAACAACAACAACTGGCAACACAACGAGGAACACGTCAACCAGCAACGGAAACACAACAACAACCACTGACAACCAGCAACACTGAATACAAATTAAAAAATTCTAAAAACACCCAACGACAACCGTTATATTCTGTCCACAAGGTTACGCTGGCCATGCTGCAGAGCCACACACCCACATTCAAAACTACCATTGACAGGAAACTGTTTTTAAATTTCGTCATCGCGAACTGGTCCTCATCAAGCTTGAACTGTTTTCGCATTCACCAGAGCTTTGTTTGTGTTGTTGTGTGACTTTCAGTGTATTCAGATCCTTCACATAAGTAAAAGTATCGCATGAAAACACAAACACACACTAACAGATGGAGGCAGTGGTATTCCAGCAGCTCCTGGTAAAATTCCTGTTTTTGTCAATGGAGTCTGGTACTCATATATAGAGATGTTTCTGGTTAAACAAAAAAGGATGTTACTCTTTAATGCTTTTGTTTTGTCTCTTCTCCTTTCTTATGTCTTTATCTCACTCTTCACCTGCCTCATCTCTCACACTTCCTCTCATCTTCGTCACCCCACCCCCCGTTGATGGTTTTTCAAGTCAAACCAATTAGAAGTACTTATTCCTCAAGAGCTTAAAGTTCATCTCTCTCTGTCTCTCTTTCTCCCTCTTTTCCGCCCAATTGCTCTTTCTCTCTCTCCACACACACACACACACATACAGAGGACATGTTTTGCTATGCTATTTGAAGTCATTACCAGAGGAGTGTTTAGCAAACAGCAGCTAAGCGCAGTTTGACATTTGACTCTGACAGACCTCGCTCTTCTGTCTTTGTCTTCCAGGAATGTGTGTGTGTGTGTGTGTGAAGCATGTGTGTGAGTAAAAAAGTGAGTGAAAAAGTAAAACTTGTGGTGTGTATGTACAGGCATAATGAGGAGTTAGAAAGTTGTGTGTATGTGTTGCGTGTGTGTTTGCATTTATATGTGTGTGTGTGTGTGTGTGTTTCAGTGCAGTTTGAGTTGGATCATGTATCCAGCACTCAGGGCAAAACTTGGCTCAAAGAGACAAAAGAAAGAGAGAGGTCAACAGCAGTGCTCTCTCTCTTTACATACCTGTGTGTGTGTGTGTGTGTGTGTGATGTTAGTGAAAACACGAGAGGTCTAATCTGTGAGTTTAATGTCAGTGACTGGACTGGAAGTTAAAGTCAGTTAAAGTTAACTTGTGTTAACACAGCAGCTAAATCCGAGGCTACATCCACACGGATACGCTTTAGTAAAAAAAACAAAAACGCATCACTGTTGCTATGGTTACGCCTGGCGTCCACTCTCGTCCGGAGGTTCCGAGCCTCCAGAACAGAGACTTTTGGAAACGATGCCTCAGACGCCCTTATGAGTCACGATGTTTCCTTCCCTGATTGGTCATGATCCGATCATGTGACCCTTTTCCGAAAGTGGCAATTCCTGTCAGCCCAGTGTACGTTAATGGTCATGGTCACTGAGATTATTTATGATACGGAGCTAAAACACTCGTCTGAACCGAGATCGCTTTAGTTTTAAAACAGCGTTTTAATCTATTTGAATCTATTCGTTGTATTTTCTGCAACAACCAGTAAATTCAGTGATTGTTGTTTGTCTGCTAAAGAAGCCTGACGTTTGATCCCTTTCTCCTCAAGAGCTTGAAGACACTTACTGTCATTCACTGTGGACAAAAGCAAATAATCACGGTGTGATGTGGATAGTTATGAGTTAAAAACACACAGACAGTTGTAAATCAGACTGTGAGTGAGGTTTATCCTCAGTTAGTTGTGCAGTGCAGAATGTGTTGAGGCGTTTAATTGACAGCTGCTTAAATAAATAATAAGATTTTAGACCATTTAAATGACATGTTTATTACAAACAGACACATATCTGTAAATATATTTACATAATTGTATATAAAAGTTGTTTTCCTGCACACATTACTCATGCAAACAAACATTTACCAGCGTCAGGAAACATTAAAAACTCTGATTTGATTTTTGTTTCCAGGTTCAGTCAGAGCATTAACACACCTGTCACACGTTCAAAAACAACCATAGAAACCACAGACGACGGAGTTACAGAAAAATCACTTGACATGCTTTTGTTCATTACTTTTTTCTGACATTTATCAAACAGAGACATGAAACATAATGTCATGCTCTCCATGAGGCAATCATGATAATAATACAGTCATACAAAAGAAAATACAGCAGAACCCACCACTCAGGAAAAGAAAAGTAATTCAGTTGCGTACACCTGCTCGACAAGCATCTCATCTACATATCACATGACCTTTTGATTGTAACTGTTATTTATATGATCAAGTGAAGTGTGTGTTCTCGCTGTGTGCGTTAAAGGCTCTTAATATTTCCACCAGAGGTACTCTTAAATCTCTCACAATACCACTGATTAAATCTGCACAATGCTGCCAAAAGTATATGGACACCTGATGTGTTTCTACCAGATGTTGAAGCAGCTGCAGGGGAGTCGCTCGCACCTGGACGCGAGGTCCGAACCTGAATCAGCTGATAAGATCTGCGATTGTGTCTGAAACCGGTGCGTGTACTTAACGGCCGATCGATTTTTGTTTTGGAATTAAAAAACAGAAACCAGCTGACGAGCCAGTCAAGTTTCAGTTTTTAAACAAATTAAAGAAAAACTTTTTCATCATCCAGCTAATAAAAAATAGAGAGCCCTATTACTATGGCTATTTACTAGCATTAGCACCCACTGCTAACATTAGCATCCACTGGGTGTTTCTTGCTATGAGCCCACATGTTTCGGTTGTCAAATCTTTTTCTGTACTGCCCAAATATAATGAAAATAGCTAGCTAAGGTTGTCTACTTTCACCTTAGCTGGGTGAAGATAGCTAGCTAAGGTTAGCTTTATTTGCCGGACAGCACAGAAAAGAACTGTGCTAGCTTATGGGTATCCTGTGTTATTGTTCATTGGGGCAAAATGAAAATTATTTAACGCACAAAACAAGAAATGATTTCATTGTTCCAAAACAAAAATCTGAAAACGGCTTGTCAGTTGTTTTCTGTTTTCACACTTCAAAACGAAAATCAGTCGGCCGTTATGTTCACGGACAAAAATGACTCCCTTCTTCATTCATTAACAGACACTCATAAAGTTACATTTTGGACAGTTACAAGCAGAAAGTAGTGGGTTTGAACAGCGTGCTTTCCTGCCAATATGGTGGTGTTTTGATTTGTTAGCATGTTAGCATGTTAGCTCTTCCTGTTCCCTCGTCCCAAAGTCAGTGTGTTTCTGGTTAAATGTCTGAAATAAGGTCTGTGGTTTTAACACAAGCTCAAGACATTTTCAGGTTTTATTCTCCGACATAAAATGGGTCAGTAAATCCCCCACTCCTGATGTTTGAAGCTTTTATGTGTCTTAAAAAAGGCGGTTGCTAATGAGCGTACTAAAACAGGAAACACGAACTGCTCGCGCAAACATGGAAGAGCATGATCATCTACTTCCTGTGTACACGTGTTTGTGTGTGTCTTTGTATGTTGTCCCTGTGTGAGTATCTCTATTAGATCACCACAACCCTACCTCATTTTATCATCCTCTCTCTCTCTCTCTCTCTCTCTCTCTCTCTCTCTCTCTCTCTTGCTCTTTGAAGTGGAGGTGGAAAGCTGAGCCCAGCATTAGCCATCTCGCTCGCCCCGGGGCCCGACACTAATATGTGAACGCTGCTGAAATGAACAATACAGCCTTTACATTCATTACACAGAGCCATCAGTCACTGTTTAAACTGAGTGTGTGTGTGTGTGTGTGTGTGGGAGAAGGGGTGACACAGAGATCACACACACATTCCTACACAACACGATACCTGAGGATACATACACACATTTGTATTCATTGTTCCCTTACATTCATATATAACACAGGTAGACACACACCGACACAGTCAACTTCCTATTAAAGCATCTAAATCATCCACGTGTCCCCATTACACTGGTCCTGCAGCTAGCATGCTAACACCTTAGCATGGAGCTAAACACCTAACTGTGATAGTTGGCCCTATCAGGGCTGGTTCCATGCTAACCCGTTAGCATGGAAGCATATTTCTGAGTAATAATTGGCTCCGTTCTAATTCTTTACTGAGCGATAAGAGACTTTATGTGACGAGACATCAAGAGAGACAGAGACAGAAAACGACATGGCCTTATACGTCTTAGAGGTTGTTTTGAGTTTTTCTTTTGTTGTCATTTTATGTGACTTAATGGTTGTTTTGAGGTTGTGGCCATTATGAGTCACCCAGTGATCATTCTGAGTCTCTTTAAGGTTGTTTTGAGTCTTTTTGTAGTCATTTGAGTCACTTTATGGTTGTTTTGAGTCTAACAGTCAGCTCATGCAGAGGTTGTGACACGATTGTGTAGTCAGTCAACTTTTGTTTTCTCAACGTCGAGGTCATGACCACACGATGCTTTGATTGTGGTCGTATAAAATGTTTTCGTGGTCCAGCAGATAATATCTGGGTGAAAACAACTTTGGTCACAGACTTAAAAACTTCACTGTAGAAACTCAACTGCACAAATTCTGGTACACACACATTTGAAGCTGACACTTGTGCACACCTGCAAGCCTGTGCTCATCATTGCAAATTCCATCTCTTGAGCGCACACACACACACACACACACACACTGCTGGGATGGATCAGGTTCAGGTCTTCAGAAAGTCGACATGTCGGCTCATTTCTTCTCCTCCCTCAAATTTACCCTCCGTCTCCTTTGTTGTCTAACTTTCCTCCCCTGTGAGGAGACATCAGCCCACACAAACATGACAGCCTGACACACACACACACACACACACACATACACACACACACTCTTTCTGTTTCTTTCCAGCCACTGTAAGATGTCACCCGAGTCGCTGTAATTACGCCCAGGGTGCTGATAGCGTTTCTCTCACCTCTCTGGGAGCCAGCCAGCGTTCACAGAAAGGTGTGTGTGTCTGTGTGTGTGTGTGTCTGTGTGCGTGTGCGTGTGTGTGTGTGATGGGGGGTGAGGCAGGTAGATAATGGGTTCGGTGTTGTCTTGTTCGGCTTTGAGCCTCTTCTTTTGTCGCTCGCCAGCCGGTTGAACTTTTTTTTGTTACTAAAAGACCTCAGAGGGAAGGCAGATGTGTGTGTGTGCAGCGAGAGGGAAGGTGTGGTGTGTACATATACAGTATATTTATATCTCATGCACACACACAGTATTTTCTTCCACCTCCTGCACCCTTCTCTGAAGGTTTATAGATACATACAACACTTGGAAACTCACTTTAACTCTGCAAAAGTGGTTCCGTATTTAAGAAAGTTGCATTTAAAAGTTCATAATTTGTAGCAGCTGTGGTTCTTTAAAAGTAAAAACACTCCGATCTTTAAAACTCACACCACTCAGACACATAAAGAACATGTAACTTGTCGTTTCTACACTTTGTTTTCAAACAAGGTCAAGGTAACAGAGACAGATTTTACATGGAAAAAACAATTTATCTGAAGATAGAATCAGAGCTAGGCTAGCAGTTTCCCCTTGTTTCCAGTCTTTATGCTAAGCTAATCTAATGGACCGCTGGCTGTAGCTTCATATTTACTGTACAGACATCATGAGAGTGAGATCAGCTGAATAATAAGTTCATATGCATGTTCCAAAAAATGGTGACTTACTCCTTTAATATGTGCTGAACTCACTGAACATGAGGATCTGGAAAAAATTATGCCCTTTCTTCTTTCAGACACCCAGTTGGGAAAAAACCCATCTATACCGGGATGGGGAATCCCTGGAAAATCACATGTTCACATCTGCCCACTGTGCAGCTGGCATGACAGAAAGCCAACATCTCTGCTTGGTTGACCACACCTACATCCCCTCTGACTGTGACTAAGTCATTAAACGGTGCAAGAGGTGAAACGAAACTGAAAGATGGATGCACGTCTACGGAATTTCCTCCTAAAGCCTGAGGGTCCTCTTATAAAGTGAAGTGAACTCAGGCGTGAC
This sequence comes from Lates japonicus, assembly GCA_033238685.1. Classification (NCBI taxonomy): domain Eukaryota; kingdom Metazoa; phylum Chordata; class Actinopteri; family Centropomidae; genus Lates; species Lates japonicus. Next base: position 284,886 of record BRZM01001156.1, on the reverse strand, counting down.
TCTGTGGGACGAGAGCAAGAGAGAGAGGTATGTAATACAGTTTTACTGTAACATCTGCATTTTTATCACCAGTATTATGAGTAATTAGTGATGAGATGATGGTAGTTAGTCTGATGGAAAGTTTGTTCTTAAACCTTCAGTGGGGTTCGCTGGTGAGTCTGACTCAGCTCTGAACTTCCTGACTCATTAATCCTGATGTTTTCTGACTTTAATGATCACAGCTGCAGTAAAACAGCTCTTAGTTAGATTGTGCCATACACTTAAAATAATGAGAAACTGTGAACCAATTCAGAGGAATGAAGAGTCATCTTCAAACTAACATGGGAGAGTGCGGCACATCTCCACTTCACCTGTTACCAAGAGAAACACCTGCATTTTTATTTTTACTTTATATCCAGACTAAGACTGTACAGCCAGGAAAGACTCTGTCTTTCCTTCACTGTGCCTCTGGATAGTATTCGCTGTTGTTTCCAGTGTCTTATCTGAAGAATGGCTGTGTACATCTGCCCTGAGCAACCGAGGTCCTTCAGGATTTAAGGAGTGAACAGTCATAACTCAAACTGTTTCCCCTGGGAAAACACTGCATGAAGAAAACAGTGTGACTTGGTTGAGCATGATTTTGTGTTCAGGCTTTGTCGCTCAGTAGATACTTCAAGATTGTCCTTATTAGGACATGTAGCTGTCTGTATGAGCTGTGTGTGGTTTATAATACGCCCTGTCAGGAAGACAACCGTCAGAACTGGGTGTTCACTTTACTCATCTCTGATCTCCTCAACGTTAAACGTTGATAGATAATTCTGCTTAAAACATCTGTAGTGAGTTAACCAGCAGGATTTCCATCACAAAGACAAAGTCCTGATGTTTAGCTGGTTTAATTTTGGATGTTTTTAAAGTGCATCCAGCTGTTATTGGAGCTGTAAACCATTGTTTCCTTTTTAATAGAGCTTGGCAGTTTCCCTTTGCAAACAGTGTCTGTGCTAAGCTAGGCTAAGTACACCCCGAACCTAGATTGGTCCTCAGTTACCTCAGTGTGTTGCTGATTAATTTCTGGTTTTAAATCTGTGTCTTTACATGAATGATGCTCTTCCCTGCAGTGATACTGAAACCAACATGAGCCGGTTCCAGTGGGCTGAGGATGACTTTGATCTGCCTGTGGGGGTGTTTCCACTCGGCCTCTCGGCGCCGGTTAATGGCAGAAAGTACGTCATGTACCACGGCACCACCAGGAGCAACGCTCAGTCCATCCTGGACAACGGTTTCTGCCAGTCCAGAGGGGGGATGCTCGGCCGCGGGGTCTACCTGAGCAGAGACCTGCAGAAAGCCAGCCGCTATCCTCTCCACCACCCTGAGTCTGACAGGGTCGTGGTCAAGGTCGTGGTCAACGTAGGGAGAGTGATTGCCATCAACTATCAGGGCCACCCTCTGCAGAAGACCTGGCACAACCACGGGTACAACACGGCCTGGGTGCCACCCAACTGTGGGATGGTGCAGAGCGGTTTGGAGGAGGATTGTGTCTGGGATCCCAACCGAATCCAGATCATTAATATCATCAAACCGCGCCCAGTCCAGCCTGAATGGGGTGCATGGGGCTACATGTGATCACCATGAGCTGTTACCATGTTATTTCATATGTTCAAATGTATTTTTATATGTTTGGATAAAAAGTCAATGACGCTGCATTTTGTCACTGTGTCACTGTGACCTGCAAAATAAATGAGTCCTGTTAAATCTGAGTGGCTGACTGTTTATACTGAGAGCACAGGACCATGAACAAACCAGATGTAAGACCAGGCTAGCAGTTTCCCTTTGTTTCCAGTCTTTATGCTAAGCTAATCTAATGGACTGCAGGTGTTATATTCAGACATCATGATGGCTGAGGTCACATATGTTCAGGTGAGCCCTGCTGTGTTTCTGTCTTCAGATGAGTGTGTGTAGTTCTTGGTACATACAGGACCGTACATGTTAATGTTCACTGAGGTGTGTAATTCATGTTGCTGTGTCCAGGTGGCGCCGTGGCTCCATGGTTAACACAACCAGCAGGTCGTGGATGAAGAAGCTGTGAAGTGACAGTGAATCAGACACAGGTATGAATGTTTCCTCTTTAACTGACTCTACACACCTGAGTTCTTCAGTCACATGATCACATGTTGTTGTTATTAATGTACGATCACATGGATTCACCTTTGATTTTATACGTTTGTACGTACAGGACAAGTACAGGACTTCTTTTTACCTTCCACTGATCTGATTATTAGTTTCAGGGTTCCTTCTTTTCATTGACATCGCCACTGATTCGCTTTCAAACGTTCACTGTTCTCTGAAGATACAGAGATGGAAGGAAGGATGTGAGCAGGAGTAAATAAAGGAATGAATAATTAAAGAGCAGTAAAGGTGTGTTACGTTCCTTCAAGAACACAGCTCGACTTTAAATAGAAGTTTGATGAGAATTAACTCATAATTTAACAAATATGACAGAGTTTGACAGAGATGGGTCATCTTGTAATGAACTTCAGTTCATTTTTGATACCAAACAGAAACCAGCAACTGAGACACAGTATCGTCCTCAGGAGTCTTTAAACACGGGAAAAATGAAACGAGCTGCAGTGGAATGGAAAATAAAATTCTAATTATACAATGTCAATGAGAATAAAGAGGAGAAACAGAGAATATCAGGTAGATAGTTTGCAAATATGACAAACATGGATTCAGGAAAATCCATCTCGTCCTCTCCAAGAGAATAAACTACACATTCACAGGAGACATGAAAGTTGAGTCCAGATCCAAGACGTCTGATCTGAGGTGAGTGGAAGGAGGAGGAGATGGAGAGAGGAGGAGAGAGGAGGAGAGAGGAGGAGAGGAGGAGAGAGAGAGAGAGGAGAGAGAGGAGGAGAGAGGAGGAGAGAGAGGAGGAGAGGAGAGAGAGGAGGAGAGGAGGAGGAGGAGAGAGAGGAGGAGGAGGAGAGAGAGGAGGAGAGAGGAGAGAGGAGAGGAGAGAGGAGGAGAGAGATGGTAGAGAGAGAGAGGGAGAGAGGAGGGAGAGGAGAGAGGAGGGAGAGAGAGAGGAGAGGAGGGAGAGAGGAGGAGAGAGGAGGAGGAGAGAGGAGAGAGAGGAGAGAGAGGAGGAGAGAGGAGAGAGAGGAGAGAGGAGAGAGGAGAGAGGAGGAGAGAGGAGAGGAGAGGAGGAGGAGGAGGAGGAGAGGAGGAGAGAGTGGAGAGGAGAGAGAGAGAGGGAGAGAGACGGAGAGAGAGGAGAGAAGAGATATAGAGAGGAGGAGAGGAGAGAGGAGGAGGGAGGAGAGAGGAGAGGAAGGAGAGAGAGGAGAGAGAGGGAGAGGAGAGAGAGGAGAGAGAGAGGGAGAGAGAGAGGAGGAGAGGAGAGAGATGGAGAGAGAGAGAGGAGACAGAGGAGAGTGAAGAGGAGGAGAGAGGAGGAGGAGGAGAGGATGAGAGGAGAGAGAGGAGAGGAGAGAGGAGGAGAGGAGAGGAGAGAGGAGAGAGGAGAGAGGAGAGCAGGAGAGGAGGAGAGAGGAGAGAGGAGAGAGAGGAGAGGAGAGAGGAGGAGAGAGGAGAGAGGAGGAGGAGAGGAGGGAGAGGAGAGAGGAGGAGAGGAGGAGAGGAGAGGAGAGAGGCAGAGGAGAGAGGAGAGGAGGAGAGGAGGAGAGAGGAGGGAGAGGAGGAGAGAGAGGAGGAGGAGGAGAGGAGGAGAGGAGGAGAGGAGATGGAGAGAGAGGAGGAGAGAGGAGGAGAGGAGGAGAGAGAGGAGAGAGGAGAGAGAGGAGAGAGAGGAGGAGAGGAGAGAGGAGAGAGGAGGAGAGGAGAGAGGAGAGAGGAGGAGAGATGAGGAGAGATGAGAGAGGAGAGAGAGGAGGAGAGACAGGAGATGAGGAGAGATAAGAGAGGAGAGGAGATGAGGAGGAGAGGAGAGTGGAGGAGAGAGAGAGGAGAGGAGGAGGGTGAGAGAGGAGACAGAGGAGGAGAGAGGAGAGGAGGAGGAGGAGAGGAGGAGAGAGAGGAGAGGAGAGGAGGAGGAGAGAGGGAGGAGAGAGGAGAGGAGGAGAGAGGAGAGAGGAGAGATGGAGAGATGGAGAGAGAGGAGGAGAGAGATGGAGAGATGAGAGAGAGGAGGAGAGAGGAGACAGAGGAGACAGAGGAGGAGAGAGATGGGAGAGAGAGGGAGAGGAGACAGAGGAGACAGAGGAGAGGGGAGGAGGAGAGAGGAGGAGGAGGCAGAGGATGGAGGAGAGAGGAGAGATGGAGGAGAGGAGGAGAGAGGAGGAGAGAGAGAGGAGGCGAGAGAGGAGAGAGGAGAGGAGGAGGAGAGGGAGAGAGAGAGGAGGAGAGAGGAGAGAGAGGAGGAGAGAGGAGAGAGGAGGAGAGAGAGAGGAGGAGAGAGGAGAGAGATGGAGAGAGATGGAGAGAGAGGAGGAGAGAGAGGAGGAGGGAGAGGAGGAGGAGGAGGAGAGAGGAGGAGAGAGGAGGAGAGAGGAGGAGGAGGAGAGGAGGATATATGATATAAGATGAGGAGAGAGGAGGAGGAGGAGAGAGGAGAGAGGAGAGGAGTGAGGGGAGAGAGTGAGAGAGATGAGGAGAGAGAGAGAGGAGGAGAGAGGAGGAGAGGGAGGAAAAGGAGAGAGATGGGAGAGAGAGAGGAGACAGAGGAGGACAGAGGAGGAGAGAGAGGAGGAGAGAGGGAAGAGAGGGGAGAGATGGAGAGAGGAGGAGAGAGGAGAGAGGAGGAGAGAGGAGAGAGAGGAGGAGAGAGAGAGAGGAGGAGGAGGAGAGATGGAGAGAGAGGAGGAGAGAGATGGAGAGAGGAGGAGAGAGAGGAGGAGAGGAGAGAGAGGAGGAGAGAGGAGGAGAGAGGAGGAGAGGAGAGAGAGGAGGAGAGAGGAGAGAGAGGAGAGGAGGAGGGAGAGAGGAGAGATGAGAGGAGGAGAGGAGGAGAGGAGGAGAGAGGAGAGAGGAGGGAGAGGAGAGATGGAGAGAGATGAGAGAGCAGAGGAGGAGAGAGGAGAGAGAGGAGAGAGAGGAGGAGAGGAGGAGAGAGGAGAGAGATGGAGAGAGATGGAGAGAGAGAGAGGAGAGAGAGGAGACAGAACTGGAACGGAGAGAAATGAGAGAGAGAGGAGGAGAGAGAGAGGAGAAATCATCTCTATTTTTAGATGTTCATTCAATTAGATCAGTGGCACTTCCGCGTTATGCATGAAATCAGACTAATCTGCTGGAAAGTGTGTGTGTGGAGGAGGCGAGCACCGATGGAGCGTGGTATGTGTGTGTGTGTGTATGTGTGTGTGTGTGTGTTTGCTGCATGGATGGAGACACATAATAAGTCATCGTCTCCTCAGGTCACATAAAGGAGCCTTTGTTTGTATGCATACATAATGTGAATGTGTGTGTTTGTAACTACAATGACTGACTCATCTGATCATGAGCACGACTGAGCTGTTTCTGTTTCATATCATCCGGAGCTTCAGCCGCCTGCTCCACCTGTGCTGTGTTCATGCTTCTTCAAGGCCTCCTTTATTTTACTGTGCTGCTTTTCTTCCTCTCATTTTGTTAGGAAGGTGTTAAGTTTGAAGTGTTTATTAAATTTCATTTCCCATCACTTGCACCAGTTGCCTCAACACTGACTGCACTGCTTAGATACATGAGGAGACTGGACTTATTTTTTCATTTAACATTTATCAGTGTGTTTGTTCAATCTGACAAAAAACATTCAGTTTCCTGATGAAAGAAGCTTTAACTTTCATCTAAAAGTACAAAAAGCAGCCAGTTTATCTTCTGTAAACACTGAGAGCAAGAAAATAAAAGACAAGAGACTCAGTGGTAAGTTTTGCATTAAATTTAAAGTGTTTTATTCTGTTTATTAATTTTATGTGTTGTTTGTTTGTTTTTTGCTGAATTTAAATATCCTGATTCCCATAAACAGGTTTGTATCTGATGGAAGACAGACTGGGTTATTATTATTAGTAGTAGTAGGAGAGGTGTTGGTGGTAGTATTAGTACGGATATTAGTATTATTTGCAGGGTTAATTGTATGGTGGGGGGTGGGGGGTGGGGGGCTGCAGCCCGGGGCCGCAGAGACGCTGGCTCCGGCTCTTCGCTGCTTCTCAAACCGCAGCGACGTCATTTGCTCTAAATGAGAAAATAAACGTTTTCTCTAAACTGTTGACTCTGGTGGCCACAGGAGGGCCCCACGTCCCCTGTGCCGCCTGCAGACCTCCACACCTCTCTCCTCATTTCGAGCCTTTGCCAAATTCCCTCCTCCTCCTCCTCCTCCTCCTCCTCCTCCTCCTCCTCCCTCCTCCTCCTCTCTGCCTGCCAGTAGCCCCTCTCAGGCCGCGGAGGGGAGCGTTCATACCCCGCTGTCGGCGTTTAGCGGATGGGGCTCTCAGCTTGAGCCGGAGGGAGGAGGAGGAGAGAGATGAACGGTAACCCGTGTGCCCGCAGGCTGGCCCGGCGCTCCAGGTCCGCCCTGCTGCTCGCCGCTCTGGCCGTCCTGCTGGTCCAGACCCTCATCGTGTGGAACTTCAGCAGCCTGGACTCTGCAGGCGGGGACGGAGGCGCCAGGAGCCGGGAGAAGAGAGAAGACCGAGCCGGGGGGCTCAACAAAGCCGACCGGGAGCACCCGCGGAGGGGGCTGCGGAGGACGGGCGACCCGCCGCCGCCGCCGCTGCTCGGGAAGGCGGCTGCTCGGCACAAGCTGCAGGCGGTAGGTCTGAATGATTCCTCGGTGTTCACGGTGAACCTCGCTGTGTGAGTTTAACCAGAATCTCTCACGTGTGTTTTCCTGGAAAACGAGCGCGTGTTCCCGGGGGAAACAGCATGGTAGCCGGGGAAGGTGCTGCCGGAGCGGCTGCAGCTGCTCGTCTGTTGTTTTGGTATTTGCATCAACACAATTGGCAGCTCTCGTCTCACGGAGGCCAAACTTCATTTAAAAATCCGTCAATTTAAGGTGTGGATCAATGGACAGTATGCCAGATAAATAACGCCTCAGTCCCATTTCTGAAGAACAGCTGCTGTTTGACTGTGTGTCAGTGAATCCACTGTACCAACGACATTTCAATACATGACTTTAAACTCAAGTCAATATGATTTGTTGGTTTTTGGTGTTTGATTAATAAAGTGGCGATTAATTGATAGTATCGATGCCGAATGGAAGAATGAAGCAGATATTTTCCTAAAATATCTTTAGTTTTCTTCTATGGTGTTTGTCGGTTTATCAGAAACTCATAGAGTTTATAATTGTCGGATTTGTTAACGGAGTTTGGTGCCTGGATTTTAGAACTGTTTATGTAGAAAGTCAACATTTTGTTATGAATCCCTTCATTTTAAACCTTAACATCCACCTCAGATTTTCATATGAAGGTGTCTGTGCACAGAATAAGTAACTGATTTAGGAGCTTAATTAAAACCTTTCTCATGGAGAAACCACTGGACTGACACTTGACACATGAAGTCATTTTTATTCATGGAAACTGCTCCTCAGTGATGTTGACTTTAAAAGGACAGTGGATAAAGGATCTTGTTGCTTTCAGAATCATGTCCTGTACAGTTCAGCTGTTTTTTAAGCTCAGAAAATGATCTTCCTGTGTGTGTTGCTTTACCTGGTGGGATCCAGGTGTTCCAACCTGTTGTTAAAGACATGAAGGTACAGTATACACTGCTCAGTGTGTGTGTTAGTGTGTGTGTGTGAGAGAGAGGGAGAGACGTGGGTTATATTGCAGGGATCCATTTTTACGGCCTTTCATTACAGTTTGCCGGATGCCCTGTGATCCTCCCTCTGTGTGTGTGTGTGTGTGTGTGAGAGTGGTGATATGTCCTGACAGTTATTGGCTTTTAAAACCATGGAGATACATGCCAGTACTTTTATAGGTCAAGAGTTTGGGAGGTGAAGAGAGAGAGAGAGAGAGAGATGAGGAAGAGAAAACGGGATGAAATGAAACAAAAGCAGAGGTGAAGACGGTCGATGTGAGAGATGGACGAGTCATTAGAAAGATGTGAAGACAGGGAAGTAACTCCAGTGTGTTATATTTCTCAGGTGCATCAAACTGTGAATGGAGATGAGTAGAGGAGGAGGAAGAGTCACTGTGGCTGTAGTTTGGACGTTACTGACTGTGGACTGAAGTGTGTCTGTAGTACAGAGCTCTGCTTGAATTTCCTGTAGTAAATTACCAAATCAGAGGAAATGGAATCATCAAATGTTTGTTTTTTAACTGAAATGATTCATTTATTATCAAATTGGTTCAAATTTAATTTGAGCTCTGATTTAAAGACACCACCTGTGACTTCAGGCATTTTACAGACTGGTTAACTAATTGGAAAAACAATCAGCAGATTAATTGATAACTAAAATGATCATTAGGGTCAGCCCTGGTGTTCAGAAAACAGCTGGATGTGTTTTGTAAGAGTTTTGTGGAAAAACACAGAACGAGTGAGTCAGTTAGTTTGTGACAATTTGATTAAACACAAATTAGTTTGAAGAGAATAAATCAGATTTTTCCTGAGACACAGGAACTTCCTCAGATCTCAGATGTTAATTTGACTTTAGTAGATTTTACCAAACAAATGGGCGATCAGTCTGCCACACACACACACACACACACACACACACACACAGGCCTGATGCTCTGCTGTGATAAATGTGTGTGTGTTTATTGGCAGGAAGCAGTGTCCTATTTCCAATAAAAGCCTGGACATCATTTGAAGGCGCTCAGTAAAACTGTTTAACTTTCACTGCAGCAGCTTCACAGTGGAACACATTCACAGAGACACTGAGGGAGGGAGCGGGTGTTTACAGGTGCTGGAGTGTGTTTACCCGCAGCCATGGACGGCGCCACGGTTACACAACTCTCACATTCATCACACCTTTGGAGGGGATGTGCACACACACACACACACAGAGTGCTGACCATGTGTATCAGAGCTTCACATCCTAACAGCCAGGTCAGATCAGATTAGAGGACTGGTTTGGATCAGGTTTCTCTGATGGGATTTATACTTTCTAATCTAGTTTAGATTGTTCAATAATCCCTAAATACTCTGTGTGTGTGTGTATGTGTGTGTGTGTGTTGTACTTTTATCTCTGTGAGGACCAGTTTTAGACCTTGACAGTGAGAATATGCTGGTGACTCAGTAAAAATCCACACACCTCACTGTGACACTGTAACCGTCTCGTTTCATGGCAGTTAATATGAGGTGGAGCGGCTGATCCGTGTTTCAGAGATAAATCATACGATCACAGACACAGACTCAGCTCGATGAACAGACCCTGCAGCCTGGTATAATTAATATTATATATATATATATTATATATTTAATCTGCTGTTTTAACCAAGATTATGCTGCAGTTTAATTTCCAGTTGGTGTTTCCAGTTTATTTTGCTAGAAATTCTAAATATTTATTGAAATTTTGCAGTTTTACTGATGTGATGTTTAGGACAGAATTTTTGTGTCCTAATTTATAGTATTTTCATTGACATGATGTTAGAGTTTTATCCTATGTGTTGGTCTGATCGTGTATTTACAGTTTCTGACCCTCCTCTTCTCGCTGTGATCGCCTAACCTGATGGTTCACCTCACACAGGTGAGACCGTGACAGTGTTACTAAAAAGGAAAATGCTGCAGCACTTTTCTCGTCATGTCTAGAGATAAAACTTGTATGTTTGCTTCAGAGTTGTGTGTTTATAATATAGTCAGGGATTTGATGATGTGTCGGCAGTTATAAGGATTTATTCTCCGCTTGTCACAAGAAGGTGGCAGCATCAAAGTGCTTTTCAGTCGGAGCTGCAGTTGCTCAGATCATCCTCTGTTCAAAACATCATGCTGGTATCTCACTGTCTCTATTAGCACAACACACTGACGCAAAACCAGAAAGCTGCTTTTATAGTTTTTTTATTTTGACATAATTAAGCAATCTGGCATAGATAGACGAATCCCTCGGGTTGTAACCTGGTCGTTGCAGGGTGCCGGGCCACTACAGCCAGCAGGTTTCACAGCACCGCCTCCCTGCCTCTCATAATAAAGCACATTTAGCTTCTCCATCTGCCTCTGTTTTTCCTTTTGTCTCTCCAGCTCTATTTTCAGCTGGTTAGACTCAGAACTTCTCTCATTTCGGGAAACAATCAGTCTTTTCCTTTTCTTCTTCATCTCTGGATGAAGTGTGAGGAGATAGTGATCACGCATAGTTCTGGGATTGATGTGGTGAAGATGTGAGAATTTCTCCTACAGTTCAAAGGAAACTGTCACATTATCTCCCAGTTTAACATCTGATTGTCTTTGTGTTGCAGGAGCAGATAAATCATCCTCAGCATGGATTAACAGTGTTGTTAGTTTCTCTTTATATTCAGTTTACAGAGAGATATTTTTGGTTGTGGAAACGCGCCTTCTGCCCGGACCCAGGCTTGTGAAAATACAGGACGCCCGCAGCTGTGAATTATTTCTGATGCCCAGTGTTGGCGAGAGCCGCAGCCGGAGGCAGCGTGTTTTCAGGTTGTCCGCTCCTTCACGCTCTCAGCAACGCCTCAAGGGAATCTCCTCAGACGGCACAAATGTTCACTGACGCCAAGGATGAGCTGATAGAATTTGATGTCAAAGGTCAAAGGTCAGGGTCTGATTCAGTCAGTAACTGTAGGTCGCATCAGGCTTCAGACGCAGGCTGTTAGTCTTAAACCTAAAAGATTTTTACTGAGCAACAGCACAAACAGGTGAACTGATGAATGATGAATTCATAACCAGGGCCTCTTCATGCTGAAAAGAGTTTTATTGCTGGATATGAAGGTGTTTCCGTCGGCCGTTGCTTGTCGTTAGTGAAGAGAGAAACTTGTTGTTGGTTGTTTTGTTGCTGCCAGAGGAGTAAAGTCTGATTTCACTCCAGTGGGCTGGCAAGCACATTATGGGTTATGATTTTCCTCATATATACTTTGACAATGTTGTATGAATCTGAAGGAGAGTCTGAGTTGGTCTTCTTGTGTCCTGTAGATCACAGCTACAACACTGAGACGTTTCCACTTTGAGTATCATGTGTCTTACCCGGCCACATTTCAGGAGGAGAATTAATGACCGGAAACAATGTGTAGTTAGTTTGAGTTATTGATTAATCTGTGGATTCTTCTCTTAGTTCAATCGATTAATCATCTGGTCTCTAAGATCGCCAACGACTGATTGAAAAGTGCTATCACATTTCGCGAACTCACTGCCCATCCAACTCAGCAGATGCTCAGTTTACTTCGTGAGAAACCCCTAAGATATTCTACAACCAGTAAAACAAATGAGGAACAAACACATGAAAGCCCCATGTCTTCTGTCAGTCGACCTGAACCTGAGAGAAGCAGTAAATCCCTCGCTATCACAAACAGATCACGATTTGGCTTACCTGATAAATAACTCTATTTGACCAAAAAATCTAAAAAATTCAGCTTACACTGATGTAAAAGCAGTGAAAATCTTCTCTATTTCGAGGCTGGAATCTGTAATATGAGAATATCGTTTCACTGTGTTTGCCTGGAAAATGACTGAAACGATGGATCAGTCACGTTGTGTATTACTTTAATGGTGATTAATCAACTGATCGTTTCAGCTGCAGTTTACATCAGCCTGATGGATATGATCAGCAGACTGTTAGCAGGCTGTTAGCAGGCTGTTAGCAGGCTGTTAGCAGACTGTTAGCAGGCTGTTAGCAGATTGTTAGCAGGCTGTTAGCGGCCTGTTAGCAGGCTGTTAGTAGACTGTTCGTCGTGTTCAGCTCGTCTCTGCTGTGGCTTCAGACACTGTGATGTTTCCAGCTTCAGCTGCTCTGTAGAGACGCAGCGACTGACTGTTTATCTCAGACTGAAGCAGTCGACACTTTGAGCACATGGATCTCACCAGCTGTGCTTTTCACCACTGAGTTTCAGGTAGAGCTGCAGCCAGAGATTCAGGAGTACTGAGTTATGGAGGAGATCATTTCATAAATACGTCTGTCATTAATCTCAACGACGAGACCAGAACCTACAGTGAGTTAGTTTGTCTCAACAGCTCCTGACCTCCCTCCTCTGTCTGCAGCTCTCTGTAAACCTTTAAAGATGATTTTAGTTTTCTTAGAGAGGCTCAGTCATCTTCTCAAACGGCTGCTCGCTCTAGTTTTTATTGATCAAACAGGAGAAAAGGCTGCAGGCAGGGAAAGACAGCAGATCCTCAGATTCATTAAACTCATTTTCCTGTTTGATTTTCGTCATCAAGGTTTTCAGATCTATTCTCGTCAGTGTGAACGCAGCCTGTAATCAACAGATGTCAGAGCAACAGGTCGTCTTTCTTCCACCCATTCCCCTCACTCTCTCCTCTCTCTCAGCTCTTTTAATGTCTCTCGCCCCGGGCGCCTGAGGGAACGGGCTCTCTTGTCTCTTTTCTGTCGCCTTTATCGTGGAGCAGCGGGAGGTCTGACGATTTCAATGAGAACCTGCTGAGGAGGAGAGAGGCTGAGAGCAAACTGACTCACACAACAACACAGCCAGAAAGCACTGACTCAGTGTGTGTGTGTGTGACTATAAAGAATGATGTCTTTGTAGGTAAGCGGTGGTATTTTAGCTGTGGCCCGTCTCCATGGAATGCAGAGGCTTCTGGGAAAAAACGCACAGCTTTTTAGAAAAATCTGTGAAGGAGAAAGTCCAGCTGGTCTTCTTGTGTCCTGCAGATCACAGCCACAAACACTCGAGGACGTTTTTCCACTTTGAGTATCATGTGTTCGCTCCGTCTCACTTCAGGAGGAGAAATTAATGACCTGGAAACACGGGGAATAGTTTGTTAACATTTGATCTGTGGATTCTTCCCTCAGTTCAATCGATTAATCATCTAATCACACGCCAACGACTGGATTGAAAAGTGCGATCACATTTCACAGAACTCACTGGGTTCATCCAACTCAGCAGATGCTCAGTTTACTTTCAGAGAAAACCTGCAGATATTCTACAACCAGTAAAAACAAATGAGGAACAAACACATGGTTTCCCATGTCTTCGTTTAAATGACCTGAACCTGAGAGATAGTAAATCATTACTTGCCAAACAGATCAGCTCTGCTTATTTAGAGATGATCAGTGATCAATGCTCCAGTCGAAGACGTCCTCTCTCTCATCCTGTCTCCTGTTCGTCCTCTGATATCTTACTGTAAGAAATGAGTCGTTGATTAAAACTTTCTTTAGCGCCACCTTCAGGACAAACTTCACATTTTAAACAGCTCGACGTGTAAAAGCTCACAGAACAGATAAACCCTCTGTATGTTGATTCACTGTATAGTGTGTGTGTGTGTGTGTGTGTGTATCTATAAAAGCAGGAGAGCTGAGAATATTCACTGCAGATCCACACACACACACAATACACACATGAATTCCTCTAAGCTGATATTATAGATGAGATATCGTAGTTGTCTGAGGAGCAGGTGCTAGAGCTGATATTACTGCTTTCCCACAGGCGTTTTTTGATAGTGTGTGTGTGTGTGTGTGTGTGTGATTTGCGCAAACACACACTCAGAAACACAATTTTATCCCTGGAAAAGACAGATATAGTGGGGCCATCTGGGGGATTAAAATACTACCGAGGCCGCGCGTGGCTTCCTACCGAAACACACACACACACACACACACCTGACTCTGAGAGGTCAAGGCCAACGCCACAGCTGCCTGAGTCTCTGGGGTCAAAGGTCACTTCCTCTTTTTTCCTCTCGCTTCTTTCATCTGTCGCCTTTTTCCTAGAGAGAGAAAGACGCTGTTGTCCCTCAGCTGCTGGTCAGCTCATACAAATCCAGTACAATGAGTCAGAGATCGTCCCTCCACAGAGAGTGTGTGATACGTCTCTGTAGTGTCGCTCTCTACGAACAGACTCTTCATATCAACATCGTCATTTGATCCTCGTTAAAATAAAAGTAATTGATTTCTCCTCCTCTAGCTGCATTCCTCCTTCAGTCTGAGCTGTTGTTGTGAAGGAGAGAAGACATTCAGTCCAATAAAACAATGTGCTTACATGTAGGCTGTTTCTTCACAGGAGCACCCACATGAAATGTTCCTGTGTGTGAAATGATCTGATCTTTATGATCGCTTCTTTTCTCTCTCTCTCTCAGGACGTCTACCACTCCCACCTCGCCCTAAAGAGAAACTTCGCCTGGACAGCAACAATAACGAACCGGTCCCCAAAGACTTTGACTCCATCGACAGCAACAGCAACCTGGGAGCGCAGTCCCAACACCACCCAGCGCCCGTCGGAAACAGCAAACGAAAGCTGGACAAGGCCCAGGTGCAGAGCATGCTGGGAAAATCCGCTAACGAGGTCCTGAAGTTCCCTCCCATCCAACCCAGAGGATCGGGCACAGTCACAACCGCACTCCACATCCAGAACCCCACCTGCAGGCGCCCACCGGCCCCCGCCGCCCAGGAGTCCAATCAGGATCCGCGCCCAGCAGTCAAGAAGTCAGTCCCAGTCTGGAGCCGAGGGTGCTGAGCAGCCGCAGGAGATCGGGCGGGCGAAGCCATCTCTGTCCAGAGCCAAGAGCCGGGAGTGTCGGGCAGCAGACAGTGGAGGTGTAATTGTAAACACAAAGAGGGGGCGCTGATGCCCGAGAGAGGCCTCGGGACACTGCCCCAAAGAAGGTGAGGTCACACATAACTTAATTATACAGTGAGGATGAGTTCATGTAGACGTGCTGACACATCCAACTCCAACACTACACAGACTCTGCAATGGATGGTGGTGCTTACAGTCAGGAAAACTAAATACTTCCCAGTCTGCTTTTAACTTGATGTGACCAACAACTAAAAAACCAGGCCACTGAATCCAGACTTTGAAGACCCTGGAAAACCTACTTCTCTAGATGAACTTACAGCGAAAGCGATGGGACAATAAAAACATGTTCTGGTTATTTCACAGAGTTAATTTAGTCACACCTCTAGTATCACACCAGTTCTGGTGATAACTACAAGGCAAACAAATTTTTGTTGAACAGAGATCCATAAGCTGTGTGGACTATGATCTAGAACATTAAAGGAGGAGGGAAAGAAAGGACTGATAAAATACCTCTGAGGTACAGAAGCCCAATGATTCGAGGAATCCGGAGTATGAGCGAGTCGTATTAAATCCCATGATTTTGTGGACTGAATTATCTTCTATGTTAATATGGTGACTGGAGTGAATGAACAAATGAAAGGGTGATAGACAGAAAGCGTAAGGAATGATACGAGCTTTGAAGTGGAAAGTCAAAGACTTGTTCCCACCCTACTCCGGTGAGGAACATTTTACCCGCACGGCCGGAGCTACTTGAGAATCTGAAAGCATGAATGGACACAGTGAGGCTGCTCACCACGAGGACGATATCATCCAGCATAATTACACCCGCCAATTAAACAAGCAGTTGTAGTCTTATTTGGAATGGCTGACTAATGATTTACTTGTAGTGTTTCGTGGAACCACCCTGGGCCGTTGTCGGAGGTTTTAATTTATATGGGGATTATATGTTGTTTGATGATACACCAGTTGGTTATATCCACAGACTGAAGCTGGCTGAGCAGCCGCTTAACACATGATTAGTCTGCTCTGATGTTCCAGTTTGACTGACTGTGCATTCGTCTTTAAGTGAGAAGGTTGTTGAAGTGAAGCTCGTGTCTGTGCTCAGCCTCCCTCTGTCTGCACAGCACAGCTCCACCAGCCGCCTGATTACAGTCATTTCTCCTCAAAGTCTAATCGCAGCCAGCCCCACAGCCCGCTAAGGTCACTAATTAGACCGAGGCCTCAGCCCGCCCCATCTTTTAGAATGAGCGTGATGATGGAGAAGCATCAGGCTGTCATATAATTTGTACATAAGTAGGTAAGATTTAGCCTAGCCGCCACAGACTCACAGTGTTTTCAGGAAGGAAGTGAAGATAGAAGAACAGGGTGAACAGTGACTGAGTCTCTGAGGCCAAGAAACAAAACACTCCAGCAAGTTTAATTATGTCTAATAACTGTCGAAAATAGAAACGTTTTGCAAAGCCCAAATAAATAAAATATATATATATATATCTGAGACCAGAGAATGCTTGATTTTAAAAAAGAAATGGTTTCCAGTTAATTTTCTGTTCGATATGTCTCGAGCAGAGATAAAGTAGTTCAGGCTGTTCACTCACCTGAAGTGTATCTCAGCTCCTGTACTTTGAACAGTACTTACCCTGAGCTGACGCCCTCCCTCATCCTCTGTCCAGGTAAGGCTAACGCCAACGCATGTGGACGAGGGACCCCGCAGACGCTGCCCAGCCGGTTTCGTAATGATCGCCTTCTCGGCCCTGGTCGCCCACGGTCGGTGCCCCGCCAGTTCCAGCCCTTCAAAGCCATCTACCACACCTCGCACTCACTACTACATCCACGTAGACCAGGTGAGAACTCCTATTGTTTTTGTTAATCGAAGTTAGATTTTCGAGACAGACTGCATGAGAACCTCCCTCCTGTGTCCTGCCCTGTCTCAGAGGTCCAGCTACTCTCCACAGAGAGATCCTGTCTCTGTCCAGCCAGTACCCAAACGCCCGGTCACTCTCATGGATGGCCACCATCTGGGGCGGGCCAGCCTGTTGACCAAGTGTACCTACGCAGCATGGAGTGGTCTCCTCAAAATGGGCTTCACTGGTCCTGGGACTTCTCTATCAACCTGAGCGCTGCCGACCACCCGATCAGGTGTGAGAGAGCGGTCAGTCACAGGGAGTCGTAGTTTTATCAGACAGACTTTGGACCCATAAAGGTTTCGTTAAACCTGTTCTCATCATATCCCACTGCAGATTTACTGATCATGTCAAGTTCTTTCATCACATTGATCTGTTATGACTGTGTCAAGCAGCACAACCAGTTTAAGCCACTGCAAGCCCTGCAGGTCGTGGCTTGGTTTGTTTAAGGTATGGATCAGGTTATGTGGCCAATAGACCACAAGTGCATCGACTGCAGCGGACTGTGAGTCTTATATAGCTGTGAAGCAGAGCCTTTAACAGCCGCCTTTGCTGCTCGGGACGAGGGGATCTAAAGTGGTTGAGGAGAGCGCTTTTGCTGTGATCAGCGGAGATATCGACTGATGGTTCACCACTGTAGCTGCAGCAAGAGAGAGCTGAGCTTTGTGAGGATGTACTAGTCTTGTGTTGGCTTCCACAGCTGACTGACAGTTGTAAGTCAAGCAGAGATGTTGTGAGTCTTAAGAGGTCCATGTGTTTGTGTCCAAACCAGAACCCAGCTGGTTGTGCCTGATGCTGAAGGACACAAAGTGACCTTTATGGAGTTTCTACATTTGCAGCATGATTTGAAAGCAAGAACCAGCTCAAATTAGTATGATTCTCTGATTCCTGCGGACATTTACAGCTCTGTTGTCCCGGTTCTGCTGCTGACAAGGCTCAGAAACCAGTCGCATATTGGTATTTATGCTAAAAGTCAGAACAATTAACGCTGATAACAGTCTGCCATAAGGTCAACCAATCAGTTAATTAACTGAGTAATTATTGAGACTAAACTGATAATTATCCTGAAGTGAACAGTGTCTTCATCTTTCAGTTTGTGGAGGACCCAACATATGATAGTAAACATACACACACACACACACACACTCACACACACACACACACACACACACACACACACACACACACACACACACACACACACACAGAGGTCTGTTCTCTGCTGTCCTCCCATCAAAGTGACTGTTTGCTTCCAGCCAAAATCCATAACACAGCCACAGCATTAGCACCACACCATCACTAGCTGTGACGTCTGTAAGGCTCATGCAGTGTGTGAGTCAGTGGAACAACATGTGTGTGTGTTTGTGTGTGTGTGTTTGTGTTTGCAGCGATGTTTCTCTTCTGCTCAGAGAAGGTTGCATGAACTTTTTAAACGTCAAACAGGATTTTATCTGGGTCAGAATCTGGGCCTCGTCAGACTGAGCGAAGTGAAACTCTACTCCTGCTCTTCTCTGTTCGTAGGAGTGAGTCGCTTAATAAATGTGTCTTATTTCTCACATTCACAGAAAATATTTCCTCTTGGCCTGGAAGATCATGTACCTACAAGTTTGACTAATACTGATCCTGATAATTACAGGAAAATGGAAAATATTATTTGATTAGTGTTTCTTGCCTTTTCGGCTAAAAATGGCCAAAAGTAATACTTTTATCTGAAAGTAAAGCGCTATCATCACATGTGAAGTCCTCATCTAAGGAAACTTAAGCACCTAAAGTCTAAATGGATTTTTGAGGGAAGATTTCCAGCTGTGACAATATGACAGATCATAATTTGTGCAGAAATAATCCTGAATGTGAAACATTTTCGCAAAGAGCAGTTGTAGACAAAATAGCTGCAAATCGCCAACATCCCTCCGGTTGTATAAATGTGTGTAACTCAGAACACAAACATGCCTCAAACACACACACATGCACGCCCGCGTCTGCCCTCAATGACTATAAATCAGCGTAATCAAAGCGATCTGTCTGTCTGTCCTGCCTGCTCGTTAGGACGACACTCAGGCTTCAGCCGCGTCACAGCCTGCATTTTCCTTGGCACGCAGGGAGTGGCTGTCAGGCGTGCTGCCTCCGCCTCAGGCCACACACCAGAGTTTTCTCTCATTTGGAAGAGGAAGTTAAACAACTGGTCCAGCTGTCCCAAACAGAGTCTCATATGGAGCTCAGTCTCTAAATGGAAGATTTCTTTAGCATTGTTTAAAAAATAGAGAAGCTATCAACAACATTAATTGCATCCTCTGCTTAGACTTATGTCCATATTGAAGGAAAATAACAACCAAAAAGAAGAAAAAATAGTAGTGAGCTACATCAAGGTGAGTTCAGGTTTTCAACATGTTGTTCTTCTTCTGCAGACAAACAGACGATAACAACATGTTGTGTTTTCTTCCAGAGGAGTTTACAAAGCGTGACATGTTTCACTGATTTAAATGATCAAACGAAATTTCAAGTAGATAAGATGATGGGAGTGAGACTGGACGCCTGAACACAATTAAACATCTGCTGTGATGTAGGTTTTAGGTGTTGCCTGGCAGTTCATCCTGAGGGGCTGATAGAACATGGAGTCTGTGTTCACCGAAGTCACAAGGATGCATCATCTAGGACCATGAATGTCTGTAGCTAATGCTAATGCTAATCAGGCTAATAGCTGATTAATGTTGATGATTGACAGCTGCTGTCTCTCCTCAGGACCAGCAGACGGCTGGTGTCTTTCCTGTCAAAGCTACCGCAGCACCGAACTTCATCAAATCTCACGGCAGAGACAAGCATGCAGTGAGACCCACACATCAACTCTGTGTCTGTCTGTCTGACAGACAAACTGACCAGTCCTCAAACCAGAACATGACCAAATAATATGTTTATGTTCCCCAGCTTCTGTGAGCTGAGTTCCATCTGTCTCTCACTTTTGGTTGCGTATTTCTTCTGAACAGAGTCACTTTTAAGTAGCTTGAAAAGTCAGAGGCAGATGTTAATACAAACTCATTTTATGGGCTGCAGTATATTCCACAGATGTGTGGAGTTAGAGATGTTGTCAGAACGTCCTCCGCATGCCTGAGATCTGAGGCTTCCCAAAACTACACTTGACTTGGCATCAGAACAGTATTATATAATTTTGGTTTTATCCTCCTTCATTTCATGTAATTTAGTTTTATCCGAGATGTGGGCTTTAGTCTGTTTTTAGTTTAGACACAGTAAACTCACGCAGCGTCCTCTGCTCAATGCTGTACAGCACACCTTGTTTGATGTATGTACCCTCCACCCTGTGTCATCTCAATTTCATCGGAAGCAAGGCCTGGACCGTCTCTTCCTACGAGTCACGACACCCACATGTAGCGTCTCGGCGGCCATAAGATCCCAGAGCGGCATCGCGATTGAATGGGCTCTGATTGGTTCCTGCTCCTTGACCCTTTGGCAGATTATGTGGTCAACTCCGGGGCAGGCTGGTCCAGCGGCATGGGCCTTCTCGCCTGCACTGCCAGCTGGGAATTCAACTGCGCATGCACTCGGGTAGCCCTCCATGGTTACACTGGGACAAATGACTAAAACCCTGCTGCTGTTTCCCTGCAGGAGAACATCAATGTCTACAGCTTGTTTCAACGTTCCTCTTTAGTGGCTCTTACAGAGCCTGCGAGGGTGGAGGCATCAGTGATATGCATGATGTCCTGGGTTCTTCTTTTAGCGTTCCCAAATGGCCAGAAAAATCTGAAGTTTGTGAGATCTCTCAGAAGTTTCTGGAGATCTAAGTAAAAGCTAGGCGAGATTTATTTTGAGATCTCACAGCAGTTTATTGGATCTTGAGAGAGTTTTGCGATGTCATGACGTTTCTCGAGCTCGCAAAAGGACAGGTCAGATGTCTCCTCCGGGCTCTGCAGCCTCTGGGCGATATTTTCTTCAGAAATCCAAAAGGTCATGACAGAATTCCTTAACTTTTTTCCTTAAAGCAGAAAAAACAGAACAAATTTAGTTTCCATTTACGCTTGTTATTTCACTTGTCTTGTATGTGGATGAAATGGATGAGATTTACCTCACAGCCTCGCCGTCGTCTATGTTGACCCGTCACAGATCTGAGCCACCATCTGTCTCAGTTTTCCAGGGCTACATGTAAATTAGTGTCAACCCGTGGGTGGTAGCGCCTCTGAAGCCGTCTGACAGAATAACTTCGCAGCGTTCCATTTACACCAGTTAACTGTTTGTAATGACAGCGAGCCATCGCTCTCCTGTCTTCTGGGGACAGGGGAGGCGTTAAGCTCCTTCGACAATATCAGAGACGAGCCGACAGACAGAAGCATTACTGCTGGATCTTGGACAGATTCATTTGTCTAGAATGCATCTTAGATCAATCTGATTTGAATCCATACTGAACTCCTCTAGGATGAATTTACACTCAGATTTATTGAGATCGTAAGATCTTAAATAGCGATAAAAGTTATTTTGAATCCTGTTCCTCAGATGTTAGGATGTACTGTTTGTGTTCTTGGAAATCAAAGATTCAGAGATGAATCTTGTGTTTTGGATTACATTGGTCAGGCGATATTTCACTCCTATGTATGACAATAGGTCAACAGTCAGTTACACTGTCTGTCTGTCTGTCTGTCTGTGCTCAGTCATTTTCCACCGTGCTGGAGACAGTGCTCACTGTGAGACCATGGTGGACAACAACCTCCGGCTCACCAACTGGAACCGCAAACTGGGCTGTAAGTGTCAGTATAAGCACATAGGACTGAATGCGGCTGCTCATGAGCTTCAAACCTTCAGATCTGCCTCGATTCAGGTGAGCCCTGAACCACCTATTGTTTCCTCCTCTCTAACCTCTCAGTGGTTTTGTGTGCTGTATTGATGTTACGGTCAGTACTGGTCATTAACCCTGGATGTTCCAGTCGCTCTGTGCCGTCCGCCTTTCCCTCAGGGCCTCTGTGGCCAGGGACCAGAATAGCTTGTATTCACAAATTAAGCGGGCAGCTTTTACTTACAACAGGCGGTCCTTGGCTCTGTGTATGACAGACCTGAGTACAGCGTCTGTGGTCGAGCTACTGATGGTTTCTATAAGGGAGGCTAGTCGACAGCTGGACACTCAGTATTTTAGAGGCTCTCTGTGGCTGGCTGCTGCTGAGGTTTCCTAGCAGCATCATTATGGTAATGGGGTTTTGCCATCGGGCAGCTCAGTCCTGGATGTAAGGGTCAGGAACACACAGACACTAGATACTGAACATGACATAGGCTTGGCTTACTTATCTTCTATTAGTTTGACCATTTGAGACACTTGAGATCAGGAATCTCTGCCCTGTTCCTACAATTCTACATTTTATTGTGTTTTGTTGTTAGACTGTTGGTTGTACAAAATAAACCGTTTGAAAGATGCATTTTTCATTATTTTGATCAGATATTTAATTGAGAAAATAAACAGCAGATTAATCAGTGAGGGAATTCAAAATCCTGCTTCTCTCCGTCCTCGTGTAACAAAACAAGTTTTATTCAAAATTTTTGACTAAAATACAGAACAATCAAAATAATTGAAAGATGAAATGAATTATCTCTGTAGTTAAAATCTGATTTAAAAATAAACTAAAGCAACAAAAAGAGTTGAAGTAAAATCCAGAGCAGTTTATGTCCAAAGTTAAAACATGATGCATTTAACTGAACTCAGCTGGGCTACAGAAATTCATGTTTGGCTGCTTTCCTTCAGCGGACGGAGGGGCTATATTAAAGACATTTTATCATTTCTCTACAGTCTCAAGTGATAGAAGGAAACAAAAATCCCTCCTGAGCCTGTAACTAGTGGTTTGAGTGTTGTCTTTAGCTGTGTGAGACTCAGACTAGAATAACTATCAGATAAAGCCGTCCGGCTGAATAAGGAGCTCCGCTGCGGTCTCATAGTTCTCATTATGTCGGGGTTTCCTGGTGGTGCTGCGGAGGTCCCACGTCAGTGAGCGCACCTCCCGATGACATCATAAACCCGCCCTTCCTTCCCCTCTAGGTAGACCTCCTCGCGAGTATATTATTATTGTGTGTGTGTGTATTTTCCAGGATGTAAGGTGGGGTCCTCAGGTATATTTATTGTTCTTGTGGTGTCTTTGAATATCTAGAAATGCACTGAAATCAGAATCAGTAAGATTTATTATCAGTTTTATGGATATAAGACATGCTAGAATTAACTCACTAATTGTTCATTTCGAAGCTGAAACAATTGATTCATTAGTTAAAGCTAAAATCTTTAACAGGTTAGATCATTTTAGACCTTTTATCAGCAAAATCTTTTAAAATTCTTTGGCTCAACTTCATAGAGATATATATTAACTTGGATTTTCACTGTTTATGAGGTTTACAGATCAATAAAAATATCTGCTTCATCAATAATGACTTCACTCTAGTGAGAACTTGGGCTTCTGATATTTAAATTGCTCGGTGGTGCAGATTCACCCATCAACAGTAACTCAACTGATATTTCTTTCATTTCTGAGTTTTTTCTCCTTATGTAGAATAATGTGAACACAGTCTTCTTCCTTCTTCAGTGTATTTGGATGCTGTGTATTTCTGGGGGTTCAGGTTTCCTGCAGGCTGTTTGCTGGGCAGCACAGATTGTCAGATCCAGCACTTTTTCTTCAAGTTATTTCAGGAAAGAGAGGCTTCCTTCTCCTCTGATGTCCTGGCACAGTGTCAGACTTTGTTGGCCATAGATTGTGTGTGTGTGTGTGTGTATGTGTGTTGCAGGAGTTGTCTGTAGTTGCCATGGAATCATAAGGGTTTGGGTTGGCAGCAGACATTGAAAATAAAATCCCTTAGTTTTACTGTGTGTGTATAAACAGTGTGTATGTGATCAGTCCGCTGCAGGATGTTTGCTGCAGCGTGTGAATCTTCATGCAGAGTTGTACAGTTAGTGACCGGGTGCCATGGAGCAAGGCGCTTTTGCAACTGCAGCAGAGTAATAGAGGTCCAGTAGCGTGAGGTGGCTCTGAGCAGCCACTGAGCTCTGAGCTGCTTTATTTCATGTTTTCTTTGGTCCAGATTTCATTGAACATGAACACAGGATGGTGAATGAGACAGTGTCTTGGTAACTTCATCTGCTGCACTGAATAAAAAATCACTCATATTCAGTGTTGTTCAGTTCAGTTTTCTTTTCTGTTCTTTTGACTTCTCATTTCATGTAGCGTAAACTTTTTTGGTTTTAACTCATCAATATTTGCTTTCCTCTTTTTCTTTTCCTGATCACAGCAGCGTCCAGACCCACCTTTTGCCAGGGAAGTTTGGGGCCAGCGTCAGTCAGGAGATCATCAGCCAGCTGGACTCCTACCTGTTTGGGCGTATCCTCGGGCACCAGACTCAGGCCTGCTGGGGCGATCTCTATGAACAGGACGCGGACCCAGGCCTGCCAGCTCATCAGACTCCACATCTGACACTATCAGCCTCCAGCACCGTGTGGGATTATCGCGCTGCCAGCTCCTGCAGGGCCATCCCAACGACAACAGCTGCCAGGTAAAAGCACAGGCTCAGGCATAGCATGAATGTTAAGAGGGCTGGATGCGTGTGATAGTCGGCCTTTGTCCCGGGCCAAAGGTAGTAAAAAACACTATCAACCACTTACCTGGGCCTTATGTTCCATTATTTTGGGTGTAAATGACTGAAAGGGACGATTGTTTAGGCAGAAACATCAGGATATATCAATACCAAGACTCCATTGACAAAAACAGGACTTTAACAGAGCAGAACACAGGGCTGGAATACCACTGCCTCCATCTGTTGAGTGTGTTTGTGTATTTACTGTGTGGTACTTTTACATAAATAAAAGTATCTGATTACTTCTTCACCACTGAAAGTCTTTTGAGTACATTCAGGCCTTAATGCTGTGTTTGCAGAGAAACTGTGTCTTTACACTGATCTCAGCACCACTGCTGTTTGTGGGTGTTTGCCAGTCCAGAATAAATATGAAGATAAGCTAGCTTGTCCTGAAACAATCAGGCTTCATTCTGCACTGGCTGATTTTTCAGCAGTGTGTGTGTGTGTGTGTGTGTGTGTGTGTTGGGGGGTGGGGGCCACAGGAGGTACAAGGATACTTGTTGCTGGGCTTGGGTGGGTTTGGTGTACAAAATGGGTGAAACGTATGGGAAGTGTGTGTGTGTGTGTGTGTGTGTGTGTGAGGGGGTGGGGGGGCGGGGAGTTAAAACAGGATGGCTCTGACAAGCCTGTGATTTAGTCAAGCAACATATAAAACCACATCTACACTGATGTGGAATGAATTTAAAAACATCCACATTTAGTTGAAATGAAAAACAAGAAACAGTTGAGTCTCTCTCAGGCACTGTATATACTTATACTGCAACCTGTCTGTCTGTCTGTCTGTCTGTCTGTCTGTCTGTCTGTCTGTCTGTCAGTCTGTCAGGTACATGGCCATGAACCACCCGGTGTCAGTCCACCTCTACTTCCTGTCAGACCAGTTCCAGGGCTACCTCGTGCGTCATGTGGCCACTAACCGAGCCTCCACCCAGCTGGAGAGCCTGGAGACCTGGGTGACACCCAGAGACCACTTCACCATGGCCAGCAGCCCCCACCCCACCAACATGCAGCATGCCC
>BRZM01001156.1:235447-255877 GCA_033238685.1 Lates japonicus | reverse complement strand
TTTCATATTTCACATAACATACTACCGATACAATACTGCGTTTACGCACTCAGATCAGGTCACCACTAATAAAGTCATTATTTTACCGGCTTTACGCCTTTGCGTCATCATAAATTAAAGATTCAATTGCGCGCTTAATCTTCGAAAGTTCAATTTCGCTCTGCTCATTTAGACACGATGAGCGCGACAGGCAACATGCGGCAACGGGCACCGTTAAAACACAGCGGCCTCTACAATGTCCCCGTCATCAGCCCGCCACACAACAATGATCGTACGGGTTACGGATCACTCACGCCCTCGGCAAAGGCTCAACAACAGTTACAGTTTCATAGCTCACAATTGACAGCGCTCGAATACTACTGAAGACTGATACCCCTGATACCCAATAAACATGCCACCTCTCTCTGGGCAATATTAAATTGGACAGACATGAAATAGCATCAGACAACTGGATCGCGCTCTGACTGGCCTCGACAGGGTCACATTGAACAGCACTGAATCATCGTTAACAGAGAAAATTGCATCTGCGCTAGATTTCGACGCCAGAAAATACGAATTGCCACAAAGCGATATTTCGTCTCAGCCATTGGATGGGGTCACTGATCACACCCAAATCTCATGGCCTGAGAGTCTCCAACTGCACTTCACGTTCACGCAGACACAGAGCTTCAGGGGCCAAGTGCAGGAACGACAGCTATCACGGACCTGGCCCTCCAAAGGCCCTGCCGAGGGTCATGAGAAGATCTGAGGGATTATGCCCAAGTCAAAGAACAATGCGGGCATGCACACGCCCAGCCCAGGCGCATGCATGCAGCCTCACAGCAGCTCGTCTGACATGGGGTTAACAAAGACGCACTTTCCTGATGCGCATCGTCTGCCTTCTAGATACCGCAACGAAAGGCGTGAGTCTGCCTTGGCACTACCCTTCGGGAATTGCTCGAATTGACACCTTCAGCTATCTGCCCTCCTGACATTTAGCGCAATGACCAGCAAGACAAGATTATTAACACACGGACGGATACGCTACTTTGAAGCTAAACAATTAAATAGCCGAGTCTGACAAACACTCACACTTTAAACATCAGGTACTGGGAGACACAGCGCCAACCACCCCGCCCAACACACACACACACACACTCCAAGTTAGCCACGGTTAACACAAGCACTTCCTCACCTCCTCTCTCACTCTCTCTGCCCTCCTGACATCAACGAGCGAGGAGCCCAACATCCGGCCAGCTCCTGGCACACGCACCACACCCCCGGCAGCTCCCAGCCCAGCCTCACCGGCGCTCCGACAACAAACCATGCCACACGGCTGAGAGTCAACACTAGCTCAGGTGACAGCCAGCCCATTTGACAACAGATAGTCATCCGCCCATTGGGACAAAAAAACAACAACTGATCACTGGAAATCTCTCTTCTCTTCAAGGTGACACCAGAGCTCATTCACTGTTCCGACGTCGACAAATGCCCACCCCAAAGACCACCACTGGTCAAGCGTCGCTCGCGTTAAGACGCCTGAGAAGCGCTTGCACTTAGTCGTTTAACAGACACCGGATCAGCGCACCAGATTTATTAATGCCGCCGCACAGACATACATTAACAATGACACTGCAAATATTACTTCTGCAATTCCAGCCGTTTCAATACCCTTCGCCACGGCGCCACGACCGGGCGACGCCCATATGGCGAGGAACGCGCGCGCGCGCTCATGCGCGCTGGCGGGGTCAATGCACATATTGAGACATGCCACTCTCTCTCACTAGATGGCGAACGTCTGATGGTTCGAAGATCACTGAATGGCACCCGCACTGCCATTGCAGACGTCCTTCCTCAGCCGCGAATGCCTTCGGGATACAACCTGGCCTCACCGGAAACAATCGCGTACGGCGAGCAGCTTCCCAATGTGTTACGCACCACAGCATTGTCATATACCACGCCCATCACCAACCGACATTACATCACAGCCACAGAAGAGCACCCACGGCCGCCAGACCTCCTCAGGAAGCTCTCTCACGACTGGATCGCCCCGGACACTAACGCTTCTAGGCGAGCACACCCAGCTCCACTGGCCTCTGCCTCAAGGCCCTCTTAGACATCGACGAGCGCTCCCACAGTGTAGAAATTACGCAAATGGAACCCCGCAACGTCATGGCTCCATGGCTCACACCCGCGCTGGTGAGCCTGAATCACCACACAGACTCAAGTGAAGGCCCGCCACTCATGCAGCAACATCCCAACTTGACCAGCACCAGCCCAAGATCATTCTCCGGCATCCTTGAAATTGTAAAGCAACCACCCACCTCCCTCTCAGATCAATGAGCGCCCCATCTCCTCGTCATGCGCCCCTCCACAGCCTCAACACTGAGTTCCTCATGAGCATGTCTCGGCCAATATGCCGCGACCCACTCCAACCCACGTGAGGCCAGGAGAACCATGACTGACTCAGAAATCACACACTTCGTCGCCCTCTGAAACCTCCATCTGTACCAAAGCCTGGCCCACTTATCGGCCTCACCCCATCAACACCCTCCGACCAGGATGAGCGTCTAGAGGATTCCAATGATTCCATGATCATGGGCTGACCTAAACTTGTCCACATCACGTGAGCCCGCCCTCCGGCACACTTATCCAGACGGCAGAGATGCATAACATGGACCATTTGGCCAGCGTGAGTTCAGCCAGTCTCAAAGGCCGTCGCCGATCGGCCTTCACTCTCTGACCTCCATCCTCTCCCAGACAAACAGGCAGACCTGAACGAGCGCCTCCATGATCCAATCACAACACATGCATGTGGAAGTCATCGCTCAGCGAGCCACTGCCTCTATTCTGGCCCACTGAAACCAGCCCAGGAAACACCCAGCCAAGCCAGGACCCTGCCCACACCTGCACAGTCAGCCTCCAGGCAAACAAACCAAGAATGACCTCAAGCTCACCAATCACCATTTTTATCTGTTCAGCCCCCTCTACTCCACCCTCTGCCGCCTCCACACCACCGTTTCACCGAGGCCTCTGCAGGACGATGCCCAACGCAATTGCCAGAGCAGCGCAAACAAGCCTGAGCTGCCGCCGTAACATAGGCCGAGGCCGGGGCCTTAGCGTGAGCCTTTAACGCTCAGCACTGGCACAGCAAGATGTCATCAATTTGCCAGCAATAATGATTTGAAGAGGGGCGAGAAGCACCGGCACACGCCATTGATACATGAAGCGCGGCAAATACGGCTTCAATACATCAGCAGTTTGTAACGGGGCAATAATTCACGATGATACCGTCTGAAGAGGTTTCGAGCTCCTGTCATCAACATACCACTGATCAAAGGCTTCGCAGACACTGGTCGAGCCAGGCGACTGATCGCGTCAGAATGTCAGCGCATCACGACCCGCCTTTCCGCTGCGATGTTAAATTATCACTGAATTCTCATGCCAGCGTTATCTGGTCAAGATTTCTCTATCAAGTTCATTGAGATTTGTACTGCATTTAATATAATATTTTATGTACTACTTTATCATCGCACTGGCGCCCACCCAGCTCACTCTGCCTGAGGGACAATATACTACATCTGCACACTGATAATGAGCACTCACCCTGAACCAGATACTGTTACGCGTTTCTCTAAAAGATCTGTTCAATTGAAGACCCAAGGCATCTGAGGCCTCACTGTTCTAGCACCAGATCTGCCCACCTGAGCACAGAGGTTGTTTGATCACTGAAGAAACCATCAAAACAACACAACAAAGACTGCCTCTGACAACTGCCACGCCCAGCGGCCTCCTGGCCTCACCACAACCCAGCTCACCATCTCAGTGCCTCAAGAAGCCTGTACTGAGCGCAGAAGAATTGCTCACCATTATCAGTTCGGTAACGCTGATGGGTCAGCACGAGGCGCCACCGCCGCTACCGAAACATTACCGCGGACACGCAATGCGCCGCCGTCGCACGGGTCAGTTGCCGCCCTCACCAGGCGAACGAAGTAACAGCCACTGGTCTGAGCCCCACGGGCACAGCCGCAGTTTCAGCTCACTCTCACGAGACCTATCGAGACTCACCATTACTGCCTCACTTTGTTAAACAGCCGCAGATCGCGCGGCTCGCTCGCTGCGCTGGCACTTCAGCGCGCCGCCTGGCTTGACTTCAGCAGAACGCCGCGCCGCCAGACGCGACGAATACCACCACGGGCCGTCACATCGTGAGACGAGGCTACTGCGCGGCTGGCCCCCGAGGTCATGAGCCGGATAGTTAGAGCAATCATGCTCTCGAAGCGACGCCTTCTTTCATAATCAGGTACATTCTCCACCTCACATTTCAGTAATGATCCCTTCGCATTTCACTCATCCGTCACATGAACGGGGCCCCTGATTTGTTCGCAGGCGATAGTATGGCCCGCCCCTGAGGCCTCACGATCACAGGCTAACACCGACGAATAGCCCAACCAGGCGTTGCCGAACAAACCACCGCCTCACCAGCTGCATTCCACACCCAAAGTCACTGCCCCCACTACAGGAGCCGGAAGGAGCAGCCAGGCTGAGGCATCACCTCCACCCTGGCTGAACTTCCCCAGCACATCATGAGCCTCTGCTGGGAGTTTCCCGCCTGCAGCCTCGGAGCACTGCTCACTGCCCCACTGCAGTAGCGTTTCGGCAGCCGCCAGGATCTCAACACAGCCGCGCTTCGTCTCAGCTTTTGAGACTACACTAGCTGAGAGGAGGCACCACTGACCCCAGTGCCGCGGCATCAGCCCACATCACTCTCCGCACCCAGAGTGCTCAATCGGCCTGACTGACTTTCAGCCAGACCCACACTTCCCAATCTCCAGCCCTCACCAGCAGGCCAGAGACTGGCTCACCAACAATCTCACTTACTAGTTACTGTCTACGCATTATGGCTGTCTCTGCCTCATTTTCGCCTCACTGACCCACTCCGCCACCCACCCACTCCCACACTGAACAGCACCATCTCACCAGATCCGAGCGAGGAGACAGAAGCACTGCGCCTGGGACCTGCAGCCCACAGACAGACAGCAGAGTTTGCAAGTCCAGCTGTACCTCTCAGATTGCCAAAGAAGAACAGCACAACACAATGTGGCCCTTCGAAAATCGAATGGCGTCAGAATCATCCAGCAATACGAAGGCACGAACGCCAGCGCTGAAGTTGTCTTCTGACCGCCACGAAGAGTTATTGCGCGATGACCGCCTCCGCCCCCTGATCTCCCCACTGCACCGGCACTCACTCCTGCACTGCAATACCTACTGCACCATGCCTGTTAGCCAAAGACTGCAACACTGGCATCTCAGCCCTGTTCACTGAAGATCAGCGCAGTTTGGCCAAAGTTCACCTCAGAAGCCATGCCCGCCTCACTGACCTTCCATCCGCCCGGGCAACCCATGCCCAATACCTCCACCAGCGGCTGGCACCATCTCAGGCTCAAGAGGCTGCCACATCTGATCACGAGCAGTGACGGCGCAGCATGGTCATGGCTCATTACTCTTTGCGATCATATCGGCATTGACTGACTTGATAGCGAAGTCACATTGTCCAGCCCGTTTTCTGGCCACCAGCTTCCCGCGATTTCCATTACCCAGTTGTTAGCCTGGAGGCTGAATTGATAGCGCCGATTCACTGACCTTCGACTTCGCCATCACGCCCGAGACCAGCCCTCGCCGCACACAGTAGAGAGAAGATAGCTGAATAAGAAAGGCATTGCGCTACATTATACGCAACATTGGTGCTTTCTTCATAAGGGCACAATATTCATCTTCGTTACCTTCAGTAGTGTGCATGCCAGATAATACTATCTTCCTCATACGCCGCACAAAGAAAGCGCAAACTTCTGAATTCACCGCGCGACCACTTTTCGCCAGCTCACTGGCCTGCGCCCTGTCTGTTCCTCATTCCAGCGCCGAAAAACTAATAACATCAACTCGCTTCCTGAAATTAAATCGCACATTTCTCGGCGCGAAATGCAGATTTCTCGAGTATCGGTGCTCAAACATCACAGCGGCACTTAAGATCCTGATGCCGTCGATTTCGGCTCGCCGAGCAGAAAAAACCAAAATGTTGAATGCAGCATCTCATTTCACTGATCAGCGATCGAATTGACTTTGAACCATCAGTCACCAGGCGAAATCAAGAAAGAAAGAAATCGGACCAGACGTTTGATCTCAGTATACTAACACTGACTGGTCTGCTTATCACACAAGCTCACACCGGCCCCAGTCGTCACCCAGGATCAATGCAACAGAAACTACTTCCAGCCAAGACTACGGCGCTAAAACTATCGTCTTCCTCAACAGTCAAGCTGCCGCAATATCTCACAGCTCAGCAATGCCTGATAATAAACACACACTTTCCACTCAAATCACACCTCGGCACCACGCCCGCTCATACTTTCATCTGCCACTACGTTTAAAAGGCTGGCGCGCTCGCGCTATCGCGATTCCAGTTTGAAAGTGTCAAATTTCGAAATACATCATCGCCATCTTCGGTCAGCATCAAAATACTGGCCTCGCTTCCGATTAATTGGAAAAAAAGAACAAAGAGCCCAGCCCATGAAATGTTCGGCGTAGCTCGACGCCTCGCTCTCAGCAAAGTTCGCCATCCAGTCGAATACGACCACTGCGTCACAGCCCACATTCACGGCCGAGGATCGTAATCAATCAGCCGGCCTGAACATTCTCAATACATCTCAATGATCATCATCTCGCGCAGTACGCACCCCAAAGATTGACCATACCTCAAATGGCACCCGCGCAACGAAACATCTCATCACATCATGCACTTCCGTCCAGCGACACAAATGGCAACATCATGGGTTTCATATTTCGTCTCATGTCATTCTCTCTCTCCCCAACGTTCATTTAACAATACGAACACTAACATGATGACAGCAGCAGCGGTCATTTATTTCTTATCACAGCGAAATACGCGATCACACACAGTCCAGCTTATCAGTTGAAACAGAGAGGTCTGAAGAGGAATTTCAATGTCACCGATCAACGGCGGTCAAAACAAAGCAGATAGCCTGAAATACTACCAAAGTGCCACCTCATTTCAGACGGCACGATTTAAAATTCACAGCCCGCGATCGAATGCCAGGGCGTGAAAGACAGCGTGCGAGATCCCAGCCCTGAGTCAGAAGGTCAGGAAAATAAAAGCCGTTCCGCTTCAGTAGTCGCCGCCTCACCATCACCATACCTGGCAATGGATTAAAGTTAAAGTTAGACGTTAAATTAACGAACATGGGCCTGCATTTCGGCGGGCACAGAGACATATTGTTTCAATACGTCAGCCATAGACATAGCAATAATGAAATGCGACAGATCGCTGATAATCACTGGCTCAGCTCTAGCACTGAACTTCAATGCTGCTCGAGGACGGGTTATTCAATCAAAACAGTTTAATGTTGCCCTATTCAGCACTGCGATGGCACGGACTTTATTCAACAGCACCGCAACTCAGCCCATGAGCCTCAACGGCCTGACCATGAGCTGAGCTCAGCCCACTTAAAGCGACGCGCCAGCCCAGCAACAACAAGGGCAGCCGGGCAGCTCAATATTTCGGCCTCCTCTCACGCTGGTCTGAGCCCACATGCGCCTGCCGCCTGAAACTGGGGTTTCACGGTCAGGCCCCTGCAGCTCTAACATTACACCACCACACACGCCGCAGTTGCTGTTGATCAACCAGGCACATTCCAGCATCAGGCGACCCCCTCTCATAGCTGCCCTGCAACACCATGCACCACCACCACCTCACTGACACCATATCAAAGATCCCTCAATACCCAGCGCAATCAAATACCTCTCTGCTTCCTCTCGGTCATCCAGGCCGAGCGCGGTCAGGGTCCAGCAGGATCTCGAAGCCTCACCAGGCACGGTGATGAAAATAGGAGCCCATTGCTTCAGGGCCATGCCCGTCTGACCAGGGCCAGAGGGGCCGTCACGCCTCAGGGCCGGGAGGGAGGAGCCTGTCGATTGCGACCTGAAATGCTCACACACGTCACCACCTGGGCCCTGAGGTACCACACACCGATCCTGACTGCCCAGAAGGGGAAGGGAAGAGTCTAGCCACTGAGCCCAACTGGGAGACCGGAGCCCTGATCACGAGTCCAAATTGCCCACTATACTACAACCCCAGCGTCACAGCTGGCAGAACAAGCCACAGGCCGTTTGAAGATCACCCAGAGTTAACTCCTAAATGCCAGGCAGCCTGTCTGATCACAGGCCTCCCTCCTCCACTCCTCATCAATCCAACGGTCAAGAGAGCCAGACCGGCCCCAATCTGCCCTGACAACGCCATGGTACGCGTCACGCATTGGTCACCCACACTTCACTAATGCTGGGATCACCTATCACATCAGTAAACACCAACAGCTTTCACGAAGCGTTTCTCCAGTCGATGTGGTCAATTTCAAATGGTTTCTATTTTCAGCACGGTACACCACATAGCAGCTTCATTTCGCCTCCCATCAGAGCAGAGCGATGCGACACCGCTTCCACACAACGTTATTATCGCCCGACCACAGCTCCAATGGGCGGTTTCGTTACAGAGCCGGTCAGCGACACTGTTCTGGCATCAATGAGGGCAGACGCTGGCGTCAGTTAGCTACCAAGATCTGGCAGGGTTCAGCGGTCGAAGCAGTCATTCGGCGTGCCGCATACGTGCGGGCGTCGCGCGCGGCCACTGTCAGAGGTCAGCGGATCAATGGCCTGAATACAGAGGAGCGCATCACTGCTGATGCTGCTCGTCAGCCGCAGACCTCTCTGGCCCACCAGCTGATGCGACAGCGGCTCCGGAGCCGCCCAGCGTCGAAATACATCACCTTCAACAGATTCTCCTCTTCGATGTCAGAAGCAAGGAAAGTAACACTTAGTACTTGAGAGCTGAGTCGGCATTGTCAAGACCGTCAACATAGTAAATAATCAAAGAATGATTCGTTCAGCAGATTGTTCACGATACATGATTATCAATTGTTCACAGTTTTCTAACCCGCAAATAGAATGTTGAAAGCACAGATAAAATTTCATAATGCGATGAAAGGTTCACTTGAAGAAGAGACGATCAGCATATAATTCAAAGTTAATCACAAATGTCAACTTCTCCTTAATTTAGACTGGAGCGCAAGGCTGGCGGAAAGGGAGAAGATTAACGGCTTCCTCATTTCATCAACACGCCATGATGTTTGTTACCGCCCATGGTTATATGATATGGTCATTAATTCACGGGGAGAACAGCATAGCATTCCCCACGATACCATCAGTTTTGATTATCGCGCTCACGCACACATTGAAGATGAAGAATGCGCGATCATAAACATGATACCGTATTGCCATCACTTCATCACTGAGCACCGTCACAGCTAGTCGCTTGTTCACTGTCGCTCTCTTCACTGTCATCCCCACCTGTCTGTCTCCGTTACCGACGGAAGGAAAGACAGCCCACTGAACCATCAACCACTCCGCGCAAACGGGCCTCCCACCTGTCTGCAGTCCCACTCCCTGCCCACCTGACCCACTGAGCATGATCAACACTGACCAGACCATGTCGATCACGGAGATACGGGGACACCGCGCGCGCCGATGCTGAAACATGTGAGACCCAGAGGAGAGAAGGAGAAAGAGAACAACAGCAGCACCCACCAGCTGCCTGAATTGCTCAACGATCAACGAGGGACTCAGACGCACGAGCTGAGAGGCCAGAGGAACGTGAGGCCAGATCTGAATCATTAACAGCCCACTGACCACCAGCAGCCACCATGACAAACAAGAGAAAGAAAGAATGGCCAGTCCACCATCCAGAATCTGTGGGACGACAGAAACAGAGGAGACCAGTGTGAACCATGAGGACTGGATGAGAGGCCAAAGATTTGAACAGAGCAAGAAGTCCTACGAACTTAAAGGAGAATTAAATCGGACCGACTTCCACGACTTACGCTCCATTACACCTCTCCTATCCTCGCCCCGCGCTCAGTCTAGTGCCTTCCATCTGCCACCATCAGCCAGTCTCCAGGGCGCGCGGCCACCGATCAGTCGCGGACGAGCACTGGAAGCGCGGCCGCCAGCATCGCTAATGATGGCACTCCGGCGCGCGAACAGATCCCGCCGCGCGCGCGCGCGCGGTGACGCGCGCGGAGTGTTGATTCCAGTTTGCAGCCTGAGCGACGCGTGTAATTAGACCGAACTCGAACTGCTTCCAGATCACGGTCAATGATCACCCCGGTCACACACCAGCCCAGGTTTGATTCCATCGTCATGGGACTTCAATGCCGCCAGCCCCTGAAATTCAATTCCTGACAATTAAATTCCTCAGTCAGCATCAGCAGCCACCACCTCACTCACTTTAGTCACACCTGCACTCAAGCACCAGGAATACCGCTTGTGCCTGTCTCGAGGCCTGTTTCAGATAAGCTGCTCGTTAAATTGATCCAACGGGCTTGAATGTCAGCGCCAGCCCGGCGCTTCAGGGCCTGCATGCTATACAAGATTCAGGACACCAGAGCCGCGCCATCAATGCAAAGAATTCCAAAAGAACTAATTATTTCACTCAAGAAACCGCCGTTCCACTTAGCTCACTGAATACAAAGCAGGCCACAAAACTTCACCAGATATTATCAGCCCAGCACCTACACACAGTAACAATTATACGACAACTGACCATCCGCACGCGGAGACGACAGCGCTAAAACAGACCTGATTCCCATGAAACAATTTCTGACGTCACAGCAAGAAAACTGACAATACGAATATTTCACACGGGTACAAAATCAGCCTGCACTGCTGGGACCACGCCATCGATCGCCACCGCCTCTGTTCACGCAGCCAATATCTTAATAGCGAACAGCCAGCCTCATTAATAAATCTAGCGGGAGCTTCTCCACAAGCACAGCCTGACCTCCGTCTGCCGGGCTTTAAAGAAGAATTGGCATTAACGATGGCTCAGTTCCATCAGTTGTTCCCACAAGCCAGTGACAGTGAGCCAGCATGCACAATGGCAGGACACTGGAACTAGCTCACCTAAATGGGAGGGTTATTTATACGTTATCAATTATAGCTGTGCTTCCAAGCGACAGGTCAGGGAATGTCTGCTGTGAAAAGGTCAATTGAATAAGGTCAGCATACTTGGTTTTATCTATTATCCTTTCATTACTACTAAGAATGATACAAAGTATAACTTTCAATTACTGTTGCTAGCCATGATAAACCACTTATAGTTAGTAGTTTGTACACAGCCCTGTAGGCAACACAATAAACCTGTGTGAGTGAACTCAACTTTCACTATTGTTTTTGGGTACTCTCTCTGTCTCTCTGTCTCTCTCTCTCACACACACACACACACACACACACACACATTTTAATCTGTTCTCAAAAAGCACTGAGGTTCAGCACCGAACTGTCCCCACAACAGATGGTCACTGCACAGGGGAATCTCTACTGTAACATGTAAACACAAAGGGATGCCTACAGACCAGTCTAATCTTGCTGAGAGGTGGTCAACTGCCCAGTCTCTCTCTCTCTCTCTCTCTCTCTCTCTCTCTCTCTCTCTCTCTCACACACACACACACACACTGGGATCATTTCCATTTTGAATGTAGGTGGAGCAGCTGAAAGGTGCAAACATAACCTCCTCATCTGATCTTATCCAACCTGTAATTATTTATTGGCAGCGTTTCTTCTTCATTTCTAACTAGCTCACCACTGAGAGAGAGAGGACGATAACTAGACTGAGGGAGACGACTTAAAGGTGAGAGAGAGGAAGCATTTGTTCTCTTTGAAATAGTGAAATTCATCATGTTATATAATAACAGGTATACTATTACTATTACTTGTAGTATATTGATTTATCTAAGCAATGATTAATAGCTGTGAGTGTAGAACATATTGTACACCCATTTTATGGCAAAGCTACTGTATCTCCTGCATTTGCAATAAGCCTTTGTAGAGTCAGTGGTCAGATAGTTCAGTCTTGGTCCAAGGTGTGTGTGTGTGTGTGTGTGTGTGTGTGTGTGTGTGTGTGTGTGTGAATAAGTCATTGGGAGGTAGAGGAGGACACAGATTGCTCAGCTTATTTTCCTCAAGTCTCACACTTGCCATCACCCTCCATCAGCCTCGCACACACACACACACGCACGCCTTCTGTCGTCCATCAGCCTCGTCGTCCTCGACTCGCGCTAGTTCTCGCCCACTCCATTTCTCCTCCAGAACACTTCCTTGAAGCACCGACGAGACCCTGGAGATGAAGGGAAGCGAAGCGGACACTCGTCAGTCTTCATTGAAAAGCCCTTAAATGGACACCTCTTCTCTCTCTCTCTCTCTCACACACACACTCACACACACAACGAAGCACACTAGTAGTAGCTCATTCATACTCAAACACACACACATGATGGCAGGGACATACACAAGTTTAGAAGTAGACAAATGCTAAGTTTACTGAAGCTAAACAACACATGCAAATACAGTACAGATACGGTTATGTAGATAGAGAGATGGACTGAAACACAGCTCTCTCTCTCTCTCTCTCACACACACACACACACTCAGCACCACTGTCATCACTTCACAGAGCCAACTAACGTTGACAGAACTCATCAGGGTAAATGAAATGAAGAGAGCTGAAAATAATTTAGTTACCTCTCAGGTGACCAGGGTGTCACCTTTTACCTCCTCTATCCACCTCCCACTATCTCTCACATGCATCCACAGATACACACATACACACAAAGGTCACACTTATGATTTAGAGACAATTTCTAAACGGGAAAAACCCAACGCACGCCCTCAAACACCCACAATCACACAAATTTCTCACACACACACAGGGCTGAGCATCATCTTTTCAAGAGGAGGACTGCAGACCGCCGTAGTCCTCCTCTAACCACGCCAAACCTCCGCAGGGTTCAGTGCAGAGACAGGCTTGATTTGTCATTATTTATAGCTTGAGTAAAGCCACTCTCTAAAAGTAATTAGACTTTAGAAACAAAGAGAAAAAGGGAGAAAAGGGCGAGGGGGAGAGCAAGTGGCAAGAACAAAAGAAAGAGGAGAGAGAGAGAGAGAGACGGTAAATGTCCAAGTCTCAGCCACAGCCTGCTGGGAATTGAATTAACCCTTTCCAATTTGCTGCTTATAAAGATAAAGTGGACCTGAAGAAAAGGCAGATGGGAGCTGCATGAGATGCACAAGCTCAGGTGGGTATCCCTCCTTCACATCACTATAAAAGTAATGCTGTTTACAAAACACACATACAGACACATAAGATGCACACATGCATACTGTCGAATGGTGGAATGCCCCCCTGTGAGATACCATCCATCATTAAGCCTTATTGATATGTTTGATTTTCTTTGCGGCTGTGACTCCTGGGTGTTTGGGTTCATTCGTCACCTCTGGGAGTTTCCATCTGCGGCGTGTCTGTGGCTAATGAGAACAATGGGGACCAGGTCACCTTCAGCTGTGCACAACAACAAACCTTCTCCAAATATCAGCCTTATCCAACATGTGCAGCTTAGCCTGCAGTTCAAAGATGCTGAGCTGTCGTCTGAGGGAAAACACACATGGTTTTGTGCATATGCACGTGTGCACACTCAGATTTCCAGACCAAAACACGACCATCTTACAGGTATTTTTAACACCTGAGAGAGACAAAGTGTCTGTGGAGTCGTTCCTCTCTACACTTGGCTTGCAGCTTGGCTCACGACCAGCCAGCTCCTCGGATAGCCCCCGTCATAATTAGGCTGGCAGACAGTCAGTAGTTACAATAATGGTGATAAAGTTGGGCAATTAAATATTCTGCTGTTCCAACACAGCCAGTCGTTCGGCTCTGCATACACATTTGCTTATGTACAAAAATAAAAAGGTGTGTATTTGTGTGTGAGAGACAGATATAAAGACACATTGAGACAGAGCGAGAGAGAGCACCCTGTTCTTTTACTGAGCGTACATGCAAATGAGAAGGCAGTGCTGCGAGAGTGGAAAGCACTCAGGACTGCTGACCTTTTAAAACAAAAAGGTGCAGTGACACAAAAGGGAGTGCAATACATTTTATATAGATGCATTCCTCTGGAACCTGTCCGTCGCCCAAAATGTATACTTTCCCACTGCTCACTCCTCATCAGGTTGAAGTATGGATCTCACTGTCAGATGTTTCTAAAGAGAAAAAAAAGTGGCCCTATGCTGTAAGAAAGTGTTCACATCGGCTCATACAGAAACTTATATTGTGGTGGACCAGGAGAAATGAACAAGGGATGGAGATTTAGAAGGAAAGACAAATGGAGCTGTGCACAGATGAGAGAGCAAAGGGAAAAAACAAGCCCTCTGTGATTCTCAATACAGCTGAGCAATTCCATCTTCCAAGCTGCCTGCAATCTATCATTTTATCACTAGCCCAGATGAACATGCAGTCTATTTTCTCTATCAGCATATTTAGGGTTTTTCAAGGTCACTCCTGCATCAATATTCAAAGTATTCAAGATTCAAGATCAGTCTTCATTTTGTACAAGACGAGCTTTCTGTTTTACCTAAATATAACGAGGCCTGATTTAGAAAGTCTCCCCTGACAGGGTCATCTGCTGCGTGGCTGACTGCACATTTCCCCCCCAAAAAATGCAGAGCGGGATCAGATCTAGTGACATCAGGGAGGTGTGGGAGGGAATGGGGAGGGGGTGGGGGTGGCGGTGCTCCCTTCTTTTTAGCCTCCAACCTAGTCCTGGTTTGTTTGTGTCACTCTTGCCTGACAGCACGAAGCACCGGTGTGTCTGACGAACGCTCAGAGGGAGACGATTCCGTATCTCTCTGTAGAGAAACACAGCTGGATGCCGGACCTCCTGCTGCTGATTGAGAGTATTTACACATGTAAATGCATTTGTCTAAGCTGTGTGGAATACTGGGGCCACAGCAGGATACAATATATGGACACAGGGAACTAATTTGCTGGCACGCAGAACACAGAGACGCATGCATAGAGAGATGTGTCGACACAAACCCAACACTCATCCTGTGACTGGTCATATAGTCATATATGTGTATTTGCAGAGCAACCTGGTGGGCTAAGGAACTGACTGACTCAGGTCTTAAGTGTAACTATATAGTGGGTCTTAATTTGACAATATGTGCTCCATAGCATCTTGTTCTTTGCCCCCACTTATACTGGGTTTCTCTCAAAGGAGCCATTATACATTTTAATGAGCCATTTCATTCTCATTGATAACAATGGACAATGTCTACATGTAGATCAAACTTTTAGTGTAAACTATGACACAAATACTGCAAGGGTGGAATAAATATAGTATTGCGTAATGTAATGAGTTACTTTATATGCATACAGTAAGTGTTATATGGACAGTATATGCATGTAGACACATCTATGTGCAGAATAGAGCTTGCTTAGTTATATGTTTGACAATGATGGTTAACATGTAGAACAAAGCAGCTACACAGGATTCAAAAGGAAACATTTTGTAATATTTTAAACTACATTTTTTGAAGTGAATGAATCTGTGTGTTCTGCATATTAGTGCATATGTGGGATACATAGTGCTCCCTGTCCATTCCATAAACTGTGTTGATTTCCCCCCAAAAAACATGGTTTAAGATCTCTAAAAAGATATTCACTTAGTAATGTTGAAATCTATAGGCTCACATATTGAACATGAATGTTGATTTTTACAAACATTTTACAGCTTTAAATGTGTACTAGGATACTAAAAAAACCAGTTTAGATTTCTCTGATTTCTTCGTCATCAAAATGTTGAAATAGCTTGTGGTTTTGTTTGAGAAAAGCACATAAACCCCGTATTTAAGACCTTTTAGAGTCACGTTTACTATCCAATATGTGTGCTACACCCTGTTCAATAGAGCAGGCATGTCACAGAAAATATTAACGACCATAAAAATACAATAAAAAAGACTAAATGCACACACTCTCAGAGCAAATCTATTTGTGAATTTTATGTCACCCAGTCATGACTCTTGAAGCTCTAAATGTGATTTTTCCTGTTATGGAGCCCTTGAGTAGGGGCAAAGGAGGCGCCACCGGGGGGGTGGGGACTCAGAGTCTACAGAGGCCTGAGACACATTTAGAGCTTCCAGTCATCTACCTCGAGCTGATGCTGAGTTGCTGGCAGGAAAGCAAAAGAAACCACCTTTCTCTCCATCTTAATCAACTCTGTCACATTTGACCATTATTTTCATCAGTCCCTCACAACACTCAGCCCCCCCCCCCTCCCCCTTACCCTATTTTAAAATCCCCAACCCCCCGCCCCAAATATTCACACAATGATGAGGACGAAGTCCACAAGTCCACAAGTGGAGGCAGGTCACCGGTGAGTGGATCAAAGTGTGGATGGGTGAGTGAATTAGTGAGTCAGAGTTATAAAAGGGAAGGGAAAGTTATAAAGGAAAAGGAAAGTTTTATTTTCTATCAGTTAGGACAAAAGGGCGATGAGGAGGACAGAGAGAGGGCGTGCGAGAGCGGCTCACATGGCCAATCGAACCCTATAGTTCACCTTGAAAGACCCCTCCCCCTCTTTCCCACTGCTGTCACAATGGCTAACAGCACAACACAGCACTTGGGGGAAAAAAGGACAGGGCGAGGGTGAGAGGTGGTGAGATGAAAGATGAGGTATGAGGCGAGACGGGCAGAGAGGAGGCCGAGACAGGCAAAGGAGAAGCAAGGAGGAAGGTGGAGGCAGATGGTAAATCTATGATTTCGCCTGCGTTCAAACCCAGAGCAGGTGTGCAGCTACCAGGAAGCTGCAGGAGGGTCCGGATGGCATCAATCAGATGCATCTGGAGGGTGAGAGGAGGAGAAAAAAATCCAGTAAAGGTGAGAGAAAGGAAAGAAAGATGAGATTCAGGGGAGGATGGAGTGGGATGGGTGTGTGAATGGGGATTGGGCAGTATGGAATGTCAGCACTCTTAGGTCAGGGGCAGCACTTACATCAGGCGGCCGTCACTATCTGGTCATCTTTCTTTTCGCTTTCTCGCAACTGCTGATTTTTCTCTCTTCTCAGGCGGTGATGCCATCGGCTGGTGGCAACTGCACACCTGCTGCTGTTTGAACGCAGGCATGTGGGGATTGCCAGTGGCTCACGCCTTTCTCGCGGCTGCTGGCATGTCGGCTATGCGCCGCCTCATGTGTTACCTCAAATGTGCGACCGCCTCTCACCAGCCTATCTTTTCCCCAGAGTGCTGACAATTGTGCTGACCTTCGTGTGACCAACGATGAAGAGGAGAATCTTTCAGATGAACTGGGGATTCGATTGACCGTAATGCTCTCTCGCATCTCATCATGCCCGTCTGACTGATGAAATGAAACATATTTTTTCATGTAACTCGGCTGTTTGTAACTCTGTTTCCGCTGATTCGCTCGCCCGTCACGCTGATCCGCTCGCGGTGACCTGCCTCGCTGTGGACGGTCTGGGTCACTCGTGGTGACAATGCGCAGCGGGTGAGATTGAAATATGGGATGTGGGTGAACCCATGGGGCTGATTATTCGCACCGGCGGGTGGGGAACAGGCAATGACGGTAATGAGGGGGCTGGTGTTGAGACGATGAGTAATGGTCAGGTAATGACGAGGAGACCCGGTGGATGGAGAGAAAGGTAGTTTCTTTAACTTTCCTGCCAGCAACTCGGCATCGGCGAAGATATGACTGGAAGCTGAAATAACGTCTCGAGCCTCTGTAGACTCGAGATCCACCCCCACCCTGCCCTTGTTCAACGCCTCTGCCACCTCAGGGCTCCATAACTGAGGCATTTAGAGCTTCAGGCTCATGACAGGCTAAGAATGCAGATGGTTGCTCGGGGTGATCTTTGATGTGTTTTGTGATTAGTTAATGACACTGCTGTGACATGCCTCTTTCTGATGAGGGCAGGGTGTGTACATGACGGATAGTGAAGCAATGAACAAGATGTGAAATACGGGGTTTATGTGCCTCAAACAGGGCCACGAAGCTATTCCCGGCGTTTCGATGACATGAAGAATATCGAAATCTAAACTGGTTTTTAGTATCTGGTACTGAAAGCGTAAAATGTTTGTGAAAATCGGCATTCATGTTCGGCTG
Organism: Lates japonicus; assembly: GCA_033238685.1. Taxonomy (NCBI): domain Eukaryota; kingdom Metazoa; phylum Chordata; class Actinopteri; family Centropomidae; genus Lates; species Lates japonicus. Next base: position 237,825 of record BRZM01001156.1, on the reverse strand, counting down.
TGAAGCCTGAACTCGGCGTTACTAAGTGAATGTCTTTGGGAATGTGGGCGCCTGTTGCGTCAACACCATGGGACAGGGGGCTGCTATGTCACGCCAATGCGCTAATATGCAGAACGCGATTCATTCACTTCGAAGCCAGTTTAAAATGACCTCAAAATATTTCGCACGAATCACCAATGACTTCTTTGTTCTTACGTATTGACCATCGTATCCAAACGCCGCAACTAAGCAGCTATTCTGCACGTAGATATGTCTACGTGCATATGCCATCCGCCCGCCAACGCTTGCTGCTGTGCGTGAAATGACTCGTTGCGTGCGCGATACTGTTTGTTCCGCCGCGCGTGTTTGTGTGGTTACGCTGAAGTTGATCTGCGTGGACGTGTCGTTGTCGATGAGGGTAAAAATGAAGCGTTAAAATGTGTGGCTCGCTGAGGAGCGGTAGTGGGGAACGAAACGGATATGGGGCATGTCGGGTGAAGACCCGCTATGTGCGCGGACCTGGGTCGATATTCGCCAGCCCGCCGGTGCTTCTGCTGAGCTGCATGACCTTGTGACCGGTCACGGGGATGATGTTGGGTTGTCGACGCATCTCTCGCCAAATGCGTCTCTGTGTTGCGTGTAATAGTTCACCGCCTCATGTATTGTGTCTGCGTATTTTGATATTCCGCGCGAAACGGAACAAATGGGTTGCGTGTGTCGTGCTGCTCGATCACGGCGGCAGAAGTCGGCGACTCAACGTGTTCTCGGAGGACCAGGGATCGTCTTTCCTCTGACGTTCGTCGGTTTACCTCGGTGACACAAACAAACCGGGACTGGACGGGCTAAAGGAGGAACTGTTCTCACCTGTCCGCTAGTCTGTCATGCTGCATTTTTGGGCGGGTCGGCTGCGCGACGGGCTGGGCCTGTGGGGAGACAGATCGAGACGTTATGTTGGGTGAGGCAGAGGCTGGGTGCTGGCACAGGGCGAGACGATCTTGGTCTTTGATGCCGGGTGCTGAAAACTGGAAGTGTGCTGATGGAAGGAAAATGAACTGCATCATTCATCTGGACTGTGGATGCGGCTGGAAGGATAAGATTGCTCAGCGTCGAGGTCACCCGGAGAACTTATTTTTCCGCTTTGCTCTCTCGTCATGCTGGCTCGACCTGTCTTTCCTTCTAATCCGTCATGTTCATTCTCTGGTCACCTGTATGAGATGCCAATGAGCCGATGTTTGCTGCTACGGCATGGGCTGCCCTGCTCTTCCAGAAACATCACGACAGTGAATCCATGCTTCAACGAAGAGTGAACCCGATGAAATGCTACGACGGAGCGACGAACTGAAATTCGGAAGGAATGCATCTATATAAAATGTGTTGCCTCCCACATAATCACTGCACCTTTGCAAGGTCGGTCTGAGGTGCTGCTCGCGGCGCTGCAACCTCGTTGCATGTGCGCTCGATGAAAGAACGGGTGTACTCGCTCTCTCAGTATGTTGCTCTGTCTGCGCACACACGCAGCTGTTTTTGTGCGTAACGGAAATGTGTGTGCGGGGAAGCCGAACGGCGGCTGTGTTGGAACGGCAAGTCAGTGCCCAACTATCGCCGATTATTGTGACACTGTTTGTCTGCGGCCAGTGTGACGGGGCATCCGGCTGGTCGTGAACTCGGCCTCGGAAGCCAGTGTGAGAGGGAACGATCACAGAACTGCCTGTCTCGGGTGCCGCCAGATGGTCGTGTTTGGTGCGGAAATGCAGGTGTGCTATGCCTGAGGCCATGTGTGTTTCTCGGACATTTGGCTCGGCATCTTTGAACTGCGACTAGCTACATCGACGGACAAGGCTGACCATTTGGAGAGGTTTGTTGTGCGCAGTGACCTGAGATACATTCTCATTAATACGAACACGCCGCGATAAAACTCCCGGAGACAGACAGACAAACGCCGGTCACGGCCGCAGGCGTCAGGCATGTCGGTGAGGGCAGTGGATGGTATGCTGCGGGGGGCGGGCCGTTCATTTGTTGTGCGTGTGTTAGTGTAATGATGTGTTTTCAGGCGGCGTTGCGCCGGTGTGGAGGATACCTGACTGTGCGTCATGCGGCTCATGCCAGCGAGGTCACTGTGTTGTAAACGGCAGGTGGAGGGTCGTTGATTCTGACGAACTGTTGAAGACGTTGGGCTCTCTCTTTTCTTTGTTCTTGCCGCTGTCTCTGGCCTTTTCTCCTTTCTCTTTGTTTCAAGGTCTGATGCACAGAGGTGGCTTTACTCGAAGCTATAAAATAATGACTTGAAATCAAACCTGCTCTCTGCACTGAACTGCGGAGGACTGGCGTGGTTGGAAGGGAGGACTGCGGCGGTCTGCAATCCTCTCTTGAAAGATGATGTCAACTGTACGCTCAACTGA
>BRZM01001156.1:217330-232311 GCA_033238685.1 Lates japonicus | reverse complement strand
GGATCCTGAGGTGTCATTGCCGAAATTTCAATCGGCGTCTCCTCTTCACGTGAAACATCTGTTGTCTCCTCTCTCCGGCGAACCGCACCTCTGTTAACCTTACGAGCCAACTTTAAGCACATTAAGGCCTGTGCTTCCCCAACATGTTCTGTTGTTCGCTTTCATGATTAAACAAACAAACCTTTCTCCCTGTCTTGGAGGATACACCATTATCTCAGGTATAAAAGATCTGTCTGGTTCTGTAAGGTGCTTTAGCAACGGTTGGTGAATTTTTCATTAGGCTGGGGTTTAGTTTCCTCAACTTTGTCTGGGATAACTTTACAATAAAGCATCATTGATAATCTGTGATATGATTTCACTGTAAATTTCTACATCATTACTCAACAAATACATAGGTTCCTCCATCATATCTGTATCCTTGGGGTCATGCCTTGGGGTGAGGCCCAGCTGACCTGGGAGGCAGACAAGCAATCTTCAACCGCCGGCAATTTAACAGTACAGTTAACCCCTAAATGCATATATTTGGTTTGGGAGGGTGCCTGGAGGTGGAGGCAGGGTCAAGCACAGGAGAACATGCAAACTCCATGCAGAAGCCCTGGGCAAACCATGACGGATCCAGAACCTTCTTGCCATGAGGCAGCAGTACTAATCCACCATTTGGACATAATGCCACTGTGTGCTGTCTTTTCATTGATCACCTTCAGCCTCAGGCGGCGGTGTTGCCTCTGAAATATCCCTCGAACCCCCTCCCAGGAACTCAGTGTGCCTGGTCTGTCTGTTTCTCTTTGAGTGGCTCATTCACATTCCTCTGAAACATTTCAACAGTGACGGAATATCTAGCGCGTGGCATATCCCCTCGGCCATATCCTCAGCAGTAAATCCTCCCATGTTGAACCCCAGCACAGTTCTGAAAAACCCAGTGGCACTGTTTTTCAGATAGTAGTGAAGATGTCCAGTATTGATTCCAGTCAAATATATCAGTTTCATTTTTCAATACCTGTGCGAACCTGTGAGTTTGTTCGTGCAAGGGAACCTTGGTACTTCAATTGAATGCTCTTAGCGAGAACTGAACACAATTCAACCTGGTGCATGGCAGCTATGTGCTGGTCACTAGCGCTGTTGGGACACTTCGCATGCTCATCCATCATGACTGTAGACCAAATTAACTAAATGCACAAATATAAATGAAGTGTGGTGCTGGCTGAAACACGGTGGATCAGCACGGCTCTCCCAGCTGCGGACACGTCTTCAACCAACCGATTGGTGGCTATCGCGCGGAATAAAACGCTCTGGTTAGAATCTTCATTCTGATATTGGATCCTGTTTGATTATTAACCATGAATTGTGGTTGAATAGCTTTTCTGTGTATGTCTGTGTTGTGTGTGTGTGCACACATGTGTGTCTCTGTGTGTCCTCTGCTGTCGGGGTTGCTGAGAGCAGAGGCGGCCTGTCCCTGCTGGTTTCATTCAGGCTGCAGGGGAGGTGATCGGTGAGAAGGGTTTATTCTCGGTCGTGGTTATGAAACGACATTCATCACGCAGTTTCACAACTTCACCCTGGATTGTCCTAGTGCCACCCCTGTGTAAGCTACCCCTCACACACACACACACACTTCCAACTATCAGTCCCCAAGCAGCCCTTCTACTGATATCCACACTTCACAGTCCATTTGATATTCTATTTTTGTTTAATTACTCTGAAGTGTCTGGTCAGGTAGCTCCAAGGTCTTAGTACGAGTCTCTCTGTGTGTGTGTGTGTGTGTGTGTGTGTGTGTGTGGGCTGTGGCTCATACTATACTACTACATACTATTATCTCTATTTTTTTTAGCGTAACAACTGCCGATCAATACCTTGAGGCTTTCCATCACTCCCCATTCACTCATGATTCCATGATGGGAAAATGAGTTTCTAATGAGACATTAGCTCAACCCCTGACCTTGGTAAGAGCATTCTGAGGATTTATTTTCTGTCCCGAGGGGAGAGTGTGGCATGGTTAAATGCATGGTCTTAGTTATTCATAAGACCTTTAATTATGCATGGCTGTACAACGGTAGTAAACAATCCCTGTGTAGAGTGAGAAAACAAGTTCCCGGGGAAAGTCTTTTTATATATTACTGCAGAACTTAAGGCAAAATGACTGATGACCGTTTGATATCAGCTTTGGAAATTAAGTGTAAAGCTGTAAAGGTCTGATCATGCTGAAGAAGTAGACAGTGATTGGGGGAGTTTGTCAGAGCAGGCTGCCAAAATCATTTTGTACTTCTACTCACGGTGTAATTTCCCTTCTTGGAGAACAAGAGAGAGACAGAGAAAGAGAGGGAGAGAGGGAGAGAGAGGCAGGAGGGGGGCTGAATTAAATTAAAATGAGAGGACACTTGGTTCAGATAACAGAGTCTGATGGAGCCAGTTGACTGATGATGCACCGTTTCAAATTTTCTCCACACGATTAGCATCGCCAGAGGATTAATTCTGGCTACATTTAAAGTGATTGATCGTTTCTATAAATTAATGAAACAAATAATAAATATATTAATAACAAATGAGGGATAAGCCTTGCCAGGAAGGCAACCAGCCATGCTGCTGCAATGCATCACTTTCAAATTTGTTATTTGCATTTTTTACAAGATACACTGGTCCTGAATATTACACAAACACACATGGCTCTTTTTGGCACTTCCTGCATTCTCTCATGGGGACTCACTCAGCACACTGGAGTCAATGTGGCCTATTTAACCCTTCACTTCACCACTTCAAAGCCAATAAGTCAATACCATCTCTCTACCTGTGATTAAATAGAGAAGGTCAGGGATCAATCTCCCCTGATCCATAATACCAGGCAGAGTTGCTCCCACATGAATGAAGATATCTGATTTTGATCAGCTGAGCGACTGACTTCACTGAGTCTGCCAATCATTCCATGGATCCCCCCCGACGCTGGAGTGGAGTCCCCGGATTCCCCAGCCCCGAGTGACCATGGCCAGGAACCAACACGTGTGCAGGTCTGCTTTGGCATCACATCTCCGTCAGTGCTGCTCTGCTCTGCATCCAGCCTGTATGAAAGTTGTCTACTCATCACGCTCACATCACATCTGCAGAGTGAAAAAGCAATTACTGGACTGAGCTTGTGATGACAGCAAACTAATGAAAATGGAAATTTCTATGTAATCATGACTATTTTCACCAATGACGTAAAGGTGCAGTGAAGAACATGAAAAATGACAAAATAAATTATTAATGGGTTTTGGTCCCATGATAATTATGGAATTTCTAAATGAATTAATTAATGGGTCCTTCATACCATTATTCAATTAATTATCTTATTTTACAAATCATTTCTTAAACTATATTTCATCCTCAGACTGTTTTGTAGCACTTTTCAAGTGTCTACCCCTGTGTGCTCAGTGTGACTCATCTGTACCTGTGATTCATGTCAGGAGGGAACTCTACCATTCACACAGGATGAGGAACGCCCATACTTAGTGTTGAAAAGGTCTGTTTGGCACCCACTGGTATTTAGTTCCAGTATGACGTCTTGAAGTGATTTACAGCGAGAGGAAGAAAAAAAGTACGCTTTGAAATAATCCCACCCTCCTCCACTGACTCAAAATTGAGTGTAGACAAAATTTTACAGTGTCACCGTAATCTATGTTCAGAAAGATGTTTTACCAAGAGAGGCACTGTGCTCCAGTGGTTGACTGTGTTCACTTGGTCTCCTCTCACATTCTCAGGACATGCAGCTCAGGTGATGTGTAGATGTTAAGTGTATTTGTCTGTCTATGTTTTAACACACCTGCAGCCAATCTGAGGTCTACCCTGTTTTTCGCCAAAAGCAGTGGTCCCCAGACTTTGTGGCTTTGTGGATCCCCGAAAATAAAGCTGTGTCATGACAGGTTTCATAAGTTCAGAGGTTGGAGTCAAAGAGTGATTGACCCAAATAAAGAAGTAAAATTATTACTATTATAGATGCTATAGCTTCATATTTATCATGAGAATGGTATCAACCTTCTCATCTGACAATAAACAAGAAAGACGGTCAGTGTATTTCCCAAAATGTAACTAATGAAACTTTGGTAGATCCTGAAATTCAGTGGAGTTTATTCCACCAAAGGACAAATGGTGTATGGTTAACTGGGCTTCATTGTGAATGAGGGGCAGTCATTCAGAGATTAATGGGTCATGGGTAAAATCTGAATTGCGAGCACACCTGAACAAGTGCATAAGAACTTTTCTGTTGAAGCTAAGAGGCGTACAAAGACCAGATATTGTGCTGGGGCCTAAAGGGGACTCATTAAAAATTCAAAATTGCCTCTGCTCTCTTCATCAGTCACTAGAAATGTAAGGTACAGGAGTGAGGGAGGGGGCCACTTTTGATATTTTTGTCTGGGATTTAATTTCCTCCCTTTACATATTTTATCAAAAGCCCTCCCCCCAACTTCCTTAACCGTCCCCCATTCCACCTTCCTCTCTTCCTGGTGTCTTCTGCCTGTTATCCATCATATAATCTGACTTTAATATGCTTTACAGAGGAATATAAGTCATTCATCACACTGTGGCGAGGCCCAGGACACTGCCATGCTGCACATTTCATAGGCCAGTAAGCCTCAGCAGTAGCATGGGCCAGCTAATGCCTCTATTTATTCCGCCAGGCAGGCCTGGTACAATCCGTCACTCCAGGCTCGACTACCCTGACTCTGCATCACGCCTTTTATGGAGCTACAAGCTGCTCCTTAGTAAACATCTCTCCAGTCACCTGATTGGCCTTTTGAAAAGGATGGATGGATGGGTAGATGCATGGAGAGACAGAAGAAAATGAGTTGTGACAGTGGGAGAAAGAAGAAGTAAGCAAACAGAGAAGGAAGGTAAGGAAGAAGACGGGTGTCCTTTCAGGAGTTGGCTAACAAATTTTTAGCCGTGCCAGCAGCATGGCTCAAGGGATGGAACTATTGGTCGGTCCAAACTGAAATACCTCAACAGGAATTGGATGGATTACCATGAAATTTGGCACAGATATTCATGCCCCCATCAGGATAAATTGTACTAACTAACTAACTTTTTTCAATGACCAAATACCCACAAAACTAATGGCATTCCCATCAGCCTCAGCTTGTGTTTGGTGCTAATAGAGTGGTATGAGGATGACATATTTTGTAAGCCAAATGGGAAGTTAGTATTGGATAGGATTTTTTCATTGGCTTTTTGATTATTACAAAAAATAAGTTCTGTGACTTCAGTGTCACCACCACTAAGCATCCGAGTCATATTTTAATTTATAATGCTTACCTCTCCCACAAAATACTCTCTTCTTAGAAAGTTAGTGATAGTTTGCCTGAACGTGAGTATAAACACAATGAGTCTGTAAAGGCGGACCGGTGAGTAGACTGGATTTCATATGCAGTTTTATGATGTTGACAACCTCTGTACTCTCATTTAGCCACCTGTTAGCAACCACCTTTTTTAAGAAACATAAAAGCTTTAAAAAAAAAAAAAAAGTGAGGTATTTTCTGACATAGTTTATGTTGTAGAATAAAACATGAAAGTGTCTTGTGCTTGTGTTAACCACAGACCTTTTGTCAGGCATTTAAACAGAAACTAATTCAAAAACCCCTTTGACTTCAGGACGAGGGAACTGAAGTGCAAAAATGCTAACCTGCTTCTGGGTTTTAGGACTTTCCTGCACCACTCTTTTAATAATTCTTTCCTCCAGCCATCCTGCTGTTCTACTGCAGTCTTACGCCATGCACATGTGGACTTGTAAACAGCCGATTAGAGATCTAGTCACATGTGTACAGGGCGGAGAAATCAGTATTATCCAGCATATAGCTGGGGAAGTTAAGTTTCTCTTATCACCTACACCAATTACAGAAACCAGGTCTCTCAGTGACGTGACATTTAAGAAATTTGCAGTCTGGAGAAAGCTGACTGTATCCCAGGTGCTTAATTGGATGTAAATGTACCGATACATACGCTCACAACATTTAAATGTTTACAGTATTGTGTCAGCTTAAATACACATTAATTTAGATTTAATATCATTCAAATGTTAAAGTCTCGTTGCCTGAGGAAATCAATACCAGTGGTCTCCCTCTACAGTAAGTGTGACACAAAGGGACAGGACCCCAATCTTATAACTGTACAAAAATTCATGAGCAACCACAAGACCCCACAGAGTCCTTGCCACGGGCAAAAAGTAGGGTGTGGAGGATCACTGGGAAATATGAGTCTGTGGGGAAAATGAACTCATATTATCAAATACCATTCATGCATTGCTTTTAAATGACTGCAATTATTCTTTGAAGCATGATTAGCCCATGGAGGATTCTCATGAGACTAGTGCGGGTGGATTAACTATGTCAGCCTGACACTGGAAAAACCTTGCAAGGAAAAAAACGTGAGCTGAGAAATATACAAGTTACAGAACATTAATGTGACTTGTGTTGCAAGGTTCTTCGGGTTAATTATAAATCCTTGAACAATGAATTGAGCGATTAAAGTTAATAACAAACAGTCACGCAATAAAGAAAGCCACATGAAAGAGAACAGACCTTTGGGCTAATTAGCAGTGCTGAACCGTGTCTTATCACAGGTCATCCAAGTCCCAAATCCTCACATAATCTAACATCACTAATCCTTAATGAAGAGATTTGTGCTGTTTAATAATTGCTGATAATTTGTGCACAGTGGACATGTTGAACATTCTTGATTATGGGACTCAAAATCATCTAAACATGTGACCTTTCTCTCAGACTTACAGCTGAAGTTAAATGCATGGAGGAACAACAAACTCACATACAGGTGTCTCTGCATCTTTGTCCTCAGGTCAGTTTGCACTACTTGATGTCTTGATGTCTTCCTCTCTTGGCTTTTTATTCCTTCTTGTTGCGTGCCCTCACCTTTCGCCACTTTTCCTGTTTCACGCTCTACCTTCTGTCTCGAGTAATAAATCACCTTACCTGTCTGTCTCTCTGACCCTGACCTTGATAACTACTGATGAGAGGATGGAACTCTTTATTCACAACCTCATCTACCTGTCATGCTGATGGAGAGAGAAGAGCAAACCAACCATAGTGTGTGGGTCGGACACACACACACATTTAGAAGCAGAGAGTGAAAGAAAAGAGCGATACATAGACACCACCTACAGCAGCCACCTTCACTCCTATGCATTAGGCCTCCATGTCCTGGTCTGACCTCTGATTCATGTGAGGACAGCCAGAAGATCCTCTTTTTTCATGATTAGTGGTCTGTAATTTCCCTCATGCTAATGCAAACCTTTGACAAGCTAACATTTATTTCCCTAGCCTGCTGGCCTCCATGACTGATTGGACATTGTAACAGTGTGGAAAGTTAATCTAGCCAGGCCTCAATCTTCATCACAGTCATAGGTGGTGTGGAGAGCAGGGAGGGCAAGTGGACTAGCGGGGCAGTACCTGTAGCCCACCCCAGCTGTCCTCTGGCCGCAGCCCTGTTCTGATTTACTCCTATTGATTAGCTGTCACTGGAGGTGAAGCAATATGTCACAGTGTCTGCCCACGGGGGCCCATGAAAGAGAAGGTATAAAGGAAAACACATATGAGTCATGGTACACTCACTGAAAATGAGTCATTTTATTATGTTGAACTCTAACACATAGTACCTTTCCTCTCCTCTCTCTTCTCCTCTCCTCTCCTCTCCTCTCCTCTCCTCCACTTGTTGATCTGCCCTTTGTCACCACACACTTTTAATCTGAATCCTATGACACACTCTGGTATTGCCCCAAGAGGCTCCTCTTTCTCCATGTTTGCAGGAGGGTGATGAATTTCCCCAGACTTGCCCTCTGTGTTGTCTGCACCGTGTGGGGCCAGAAGTTAATGGCAACATTTGACGCTTCTCCAGACATCTTATGAAGCCGTGTCCGCGTCTGGTTAGGAGAGCAGCCTGTATTTACAGCCACGCTTCCCTCCCTTTCGTCCACAGAAATTCTTCCTGCAGAGCCTAATGTGGGCACCCAGGCCACTAAATCTTATGACATATCAGACCTCTGAACAGGAAACGGTAAACACAGCCGGCTGGAGGGAGGACAGAGACGCTGGCTGATCAATAGAAACAGAATTTGCTCCCATTGTTTTCCCTCCTCTCAGCAGAATCGCCATTCTCATAAAGGATCTGCCCCTAGCAATTAGGATGGGCTTGCTGATGGTGTCTTGGGTGGACAGGGGATTAGATTTAGAAAAAGAGGGCGAGGGAGGTGGGAGGGAGAGGGAGGTGATAATGGAATTGAAATAGTTGAAAAATGGCTTATGCATGAGATTCAAACAGGATGGAAAAATGGGAAAATTCAGGTATTAGCAGACAGGAAACATAGGTACTGTGAGGAAGCAGCAGTCTTAGTGCGGTGCCATATCGCACACTAACAGTCATGTATATGTATCAATGTATCAATCCTACATACAGGGATAAAATTCAATTGAACATCGAATTGACACAACTGAATTGTACAGTAATATTGTTACAGTAATATACAATGTATTCTGTATTAGTATTAGGTAGAAAAAGATCTCTGCACACCTAGATTCATGCACCTTATTTTGTGACCTTCATCAGAACATACAAGACTCAACAATGAGGAGGCAAGCGAGGATATCCAGTCACACACTAATCAGTGGCAGTATGCACTGCACCTGTGGAGGTGGAGTTTCTACCACCAGAGTGTGCACAGGTGCAGCACATACTGCCACTGATTACTGTGTGACCGGTTATCTGCTCCTTGTCGAGTCAGTGAAAACACTACATAGATCATCTTAGCCTCATTGATGCTTCCAGCACCCCTATTACAGAACTGGAGCAGGTGGAGCAGTGGTGATCCTGCAAATATGTCATCAGTAAAAAGAAGACGATAGGTTTTCATCTGAGGTTAATGCTTCATCATGATGATACACCTGCAATTTGGAAATCTGGATGGTGTCATGATACCGGTGGTTGGGGAGAACAGCATTCAGCACGCTACACAGGCAGTTAAAAGACAATGCTGATTAGTGACAGAGTTTACTGATTTGAGGTTACTTGAATTTTAAATATATGTAAGGGCAGGAGCCAAGAAGTAGTCTTGCTTAATGAACTTTGGCTATGCTGCATTCCCTCTCTTATTACTGTTTCATGCCAAAAGCAAATTTCAATTTCATTGATCTGAGCAAAGAAAGAGAAAGAGAGAGCAACTGAATTTTTTGTCTATACACTAATACACCTTTGCATTGCAGATATTTGCAGAATCACACCTGATTGGATGATTTATCTGATTAAATTGATTCAACCTTTGCTTTTGCAACACACACAGACACACATACATATACATATATATCTGCTACTGTGAGATTGAACACTGAAATGAAAGTGACAGAGAGGCAGAAGTACCTCACATCAAGAGAACTGAGGATAATATCTGAGAAAGAGGAGCCTCTTTCATGACCTGGGGTGACCTGTATGTGCCCATGCTGAGTGTGATCCAGCCTGAGTAAGTATTAATCAGCACCAACGCATGCAGTCACACAGAGCTGTGTCTGATGCAGCCATACTGTAAAGGCCACCATCCCACGATTTCTGCTGTAATATTGGTTCTGGGAGCTCCAGCACGTCCGCCACATCCCGCTGGCCTGTGGATGGGGCATGGTCGGGTGAGACAGGGGGCTGGTTAAAGCACTCTCACTGCCCATTACTGCTTGAACAGGCACACGTGTCCATAATTTTACTGCCTGCTTTGACACTCATTTACAATGCTAAACAAGTACGGCCTGTGAGTCTGTCAGTCCCTCCACCTCATCTGAAAACACTTCTCCATCCTCTTCCCTCTCATTTTTATTAAAGGTAAAGTTATTCTTTCATAACACGTGTCCAAACTTGGCTCCCCTTCTCTGTTTGATATTGCTGTCTGATCTTATGGGACTGGAGCGATATATGAAAATGAGATAACGACATATTGACCGCTGACTTTCATAGGAAGGCGAGAAGCTACTCTATATTAGATCCTGAATGCTGTTAGAACTGCAATAACAAGGTGAGCTTTATGAAAAGATGAAGAGGATAACCTTTAAAAGAAAAATTTAATTTTAATGTGAGGCAATATCCCCAAACAAAAGCCTCAAAGATCTATTACTGAACCGTCTTCAGCCAAAGGTACAAAAGCTACACCACCTTTTTGTCATATTTTGCTTGAGAAAAATCAAACAAATTTCTGTTGTGAGGAAAAAATTAAAACATCCTGGCTGTTATTACACACTGCAAATGATTAAGCAGCTACTTGAAGGGTCAGTTATACCTCATCGAAATTAGAAAAAAAAAAAAGACGCTGATTTGATTTTTGTTGTATTTACCTTGTGATACTTGGAAACTACTAAAACGATCAAATTAGCTTCCAAAATTAGTGCGCCTGTTTAAGGATAAGTCGCAGTTTTTAGAGGTCAAAGGTTTTCATGTTATTTCTTACCAAGTAGCTTGAAAACTTCACGGTAACAATTCAATATATATACATATTTTTTAATTGGTTAACCAATCCCTTAACTGCAATTGTTGAAATATTTTACCTGCCTTTGACAATTCACAATTTATCTTTCTATAACAGAACAGGCTGTGGAGTCTGGAAAGTAGCAGCATCCAGTGAGAGGGGATGGAAATGTGACTGTCAAAGTGTTACAAGCCCAGACAAGAATTCAGCTGTGCTGCAATCCTCTGGTGATTAGCAGGTTTGCCTGGACGCTGTGATGTTGTACCTGCTTTGGGGACAGTCAGAGATGAACAAAGAAGCACGGGGACAACCAAAGAATAACACATCTGCCTCTCACACAGAACAGGAGTGGTTTTTTGATGATAATTAAACCCCCTCAGTCTCTGTACAAGAGGAGAGGCGCTCCCACCTGTCTTCTGTTCAAACACTGTGCTCCAGTAGGCGACAGTGGGATGTCAGCACTCCGACACACACAACCGCCCTGCATAATCCCTCTCTCAGCAGGACGCCCTCCTGACCTTTCCCCACACTGTTGTCTGACCGCCTGTCTGAATGTCAGTGTGTGTGTGTTTGTGTGAACTCTTTCCTATGTGCCCATGAATTGACGTGTTGGCACAGTGCCCCATTGTACCGGTGAATCTGGGTCAGAGTGAGCACCTATACGTGCACGCACACACACACACATATACAGACTCTGGTCACCTCACTCTGAGATCTTCCAAAAGATTCTTACTTTGCATCATGAGCCTCAGAGGCCCTAGTGCTCAACTTCAGATCTGAAAGCAAGAAATAATGTCATGTTACATTGGGAAGCCCATCTGCAAACATGTGATGCATAAAATTGTTTTTCTTTGTCACCAGAAGATAAAGATGGGTATTGTTCCTGCCACTGGCTACTTGTGTATTTGATATAGCCAGATACAGAAAACAATGAAACCAGTTAACCTGTTTAGGTTTCACCAACAGCAGACTTATTAAAATAGATAATTAGATGGAAGGAGGACTTAGGAAAACGATAATGTCGGTTAAATCGCCTTAAGTAGACAGGGTGTTGGTGATTCAAGGACAGTGAGTAGTTAATGGACAGATGACAGAGAGCATCAGAGTTGATAGATAGAAGAAAGGAAATGGGGTGGATGTTAAATAAAAGGACGGCTGATGTTTAGAAAACACTTGATGGTTGGAAAATTTCCATTTATGATATGAAGATGAATAGTTAATGTAACAGCTAAGGATAATGCGGCTTTAAGCATAAGTGGTGGGGAAGTGACAATACAGGAGTTATATCATTGGTGCTGTATTAGTATAGTTGCACGGGGCCAGTGATATTTGCTCATGCTGCATCGCTTGTTTTACAGTCTTTTGTTCATTGTTGTTGAGCTTCTGCACATAGTCCAGAAAATACTGTGGGCGAGAGCAGTTGGGAATCCTCACACCATCGTATCAGACTTAAAATATTTGAGCGCATTCATCACTCCATATTGATCACATTTATGACATGTATTTTTTTTATTTATTTTTTTCAAGTTTTCCTTCCTGAGCTGTTGTCACCTGTTTAAGGTTCTGTTGCAGCTACAACCCTGATCCCAGGCCACAGTGGATTGGCACCACCCGTCAAGTGTGGAGAGTCTGTGACACTCTGCCTACTTCCTGGGACTTGACCCACCACTTCTCTGTGTGTGTGTATGTGTGTGTGTGTGTATCTGGAGAAAGACATATGCATGTGAGAGTAGCCCTGCCCGGTCAGCGCCGCATGGCTGTTACCTTGCTCTTCAGACGTGACGCTGAAATTTTGTACGGTGAGTCAGAGCATAAAAACTTTAAGGTTCACGCCACAAAACTGTTAGAATTACCGTATATCCCAATTTTAAGCAATTGAAATGCACAATCGGGAGTGGGTTTATGGAAAATTTCAAAGGGAGCATTTTTGTAAGTCCTCCTTTTTGTTATTTTCTGGGATTAGTTTACAGCTTAGGTGGATCATGTCCCTATGGTTACTCTAGTAGGTACTAAATTAGTCCCCAGGTTAAAGTTAGGTTTAAATTACAGGATTATTTGGGAGGGTGGTACTTTTAAAGGACCATCAAAATTGTTTGGAAATAAAGAGGAGGCAAAATTCTTTTTATCTCACGTATAATTACACACTTTACAGCACTAGCAACCATTTTCTACCTACCTTCCAGGCATCCACTGAAGTTACAAAGTAGACTGATTTTGTCAAGTTACATATTACTGGTGTCCTGGGACTCCGTTGTAACACTGTCCCAAATACACCAACACCTACTTTAGCAACAAAGCAGTGAAACCCTTAAAGACAAGAAAATACTCAAATTGATTATTTTGACACTGAGGAAAATCCAGGTTTGATATCCTGACAACATATCCACATGCAGATTAAAGCACCAACAAGAAGCAGTTTTCAAAACAGCTGCTGAGAACTGCTCTGTCGGGCAATAATATACTGTGTATGTAAACAAAACCAGGTACTAAATGTTAGTGTGATGGATTGCTCAGCAAGCAAATTTAGAGAGACTTCTGCAAGTTCACGACATGCCGTTTTATGTGGTGTAAATCAAATCAGTGAAAAGGGGCTGTGCAAACTCACAAGCGTACGCCAGACTTCTCTTGGTCAAAGGGTGTCTGAATTGCCAAATCCCCGCTGTGAACCTTTCTGGGATGTGGCTCCTCCTGAATTACCAGTGGAGAACAGTGTGTGCGACAGGCCTTGCAGAGCATCCTGAGCAATGAGCACACCGAGCAACCTCAGCACAGCTCAGCAACAGAGAGGATTCATCATCCAGGCTGTTCGAGCGCTGGCACACTATCCACATGCATAGACAGACACAGCACACATGCAGGCATACACAAATGAGCAGGCTTGCTTATAAGCTGCCCCCCACTACTTTCTCACCCAAGGCTGTTGTAATCAATCCTGCCATGAGAGCAGGCTAGTCCCAAATCCAAGGGATACTGCATGATGCATCCCGCCATCTGTACTCGAGCTGTCTGAGTGCCGCCACAGACGATGAATAGCTACTGTGGTGTGATCACATCTTTTCATATCTGCACCCTGCGCCCAAAAGCATCTCAAGGACACATCGTAAGGAAGTACACAACCTGAATGAGAAGCAGAGACCTCCAGGATCGAGCCTGTGTTTGATAGATTTAATTTGCTCTTTGATGAACACTTCAACATATAACTGTGAGAAATAAGCAAGGGCCATTAAGCGAAGATATGGAAATGATAAGTAACATTTGAAAATGAGACCAAAATATGTACAAAATTGTAGTTTCTAGAAGTGATTGAAACAGACATTTTAATTGGGGCGGCAACATTGTACATGTGGAAATGTAATGCAGTTGTAATCACATTCTGTGACTTCACAAATTATTGTCTGCACAAATCAGAAAAGGATACAATACTAAATGAAGAAATCTAACAAGACAGACTTGTAAATGAGGACTAGTTACAGGTTTTTTTAAAATCCAATGACTTACTATTGTTCACAATCACATGAAGCTGCTGCAGGAATACTGCATATCGGCCCACACAGAGAGCAGAGGCTTAACACACTACCATCTGGCACACCAGGACAGAGATTATCAATAGATGGTAGGGCGGAGTTTAGCCTTTGTAACCCATCATTATGTCCAAGAAGAGGTTTGAAGAGTTGATTGTAGTAATATATGGATCTGTGTAGCAGTTATTACTTGTCATTTGGCAGTTACTTATAATCTGTTATACAGTCAAAGGATACAATAGAGCAGATGAACAACAATACGTTGAGACTTGAAAGCTGAATGCAATAATAGAGATACATTAAATCCAATGTCGATTTATCTGATTACAGACCAAAAAATTCGACCTTTTAGTCAAAGGCCCTTTCCAGAGCAAGATACAAAATGACTGCAGTTCAGGTCTGTGATCGCGCAGGCACTACTGACCAGCACATTTTACATATTGTAGCCAAATTCACCCAAAGCAATATGCCTGAATGCCTGAAATTAAACCAAAAATTCATCAAAGATTTTTCCCAAAGGAAATAATATAAACACAGAAACCAATGTGAGGATTTCCAACTAAAAAATAATTAGCAACTGTCCCAGAAGAACTACATGATATCCTTTCTGGATCTGAAGGCAAGCCAGCTATCGGTAGAGGAGGAAACACAGATTTATTATCAAAATGTCTGCTAGTGTGAAAAAAATAGGGCTACCTTATTTTTCATAATAAATACAGACTTTTCTCATGCTTAACAATTATACGGACACCATCATACAAACAAGATCGAGGAGCGCTTGATTAAGATTACAACACTGCAGGAAGAGAGAGTATGAGGGACTGATTAAAAAGGAGATCAGATTTTCAAGACTGTCTGAAGTCAAATGTACAAATCTATCGGCTGATTTCCACACTTTGAGTAGATGAACTCATTTATCCATATAGTTATCCGCACCATACAGATACGCAGCTGGCAGCCGCAGCAATGGCTGCACCAGCAATTAT